>PVIW01002596.1:0-209025 GCA_004026585.1 Noctilio leporinus
GCAGAAAGAAAGAAGGAACTTGTACCCTTTGCAACAACATGGATGGAACTGGAGAATATTATGCTTAGTGAAATAAGCCAGTCAGTGAAGGACAGGTATCATATGTTCTCACCCATTACAGGACAATAATGAGCAAAACTAACAACAAGCAAAACAGAACCAAGTGTATGAATACAAGGAATAGGCCTGCAGTGGTCAGAAGGAAAGGGGTAGGGGGGAGGGGGGAGGCAGAGGCAAAGAAGGGGAGCAGTTTAGACAAGAACCTAGTATAAAGGAACCATGGACATGGACAACAGGTGGGATTGACTTTGGGGGAAAAGGGTGGGTGGGGAGGGGGACAGAGGGGAGCAAAAAAGGGATGGATGTAATACAACAACAATAAAATTAAAAAAAAAAAAAAGTACACCATGGGAATTTATTTATTTATTAAAACAATTTTTTAAAGATTTTATTTATCATTTTTAGAGAGAGAAGTAGGGAGAGAGGCAGAGAGGGAGAGAGACACCAATGCATGGTTGCCTTTCTCCTGCCTCCAGCTACAGACCTAGCTGGAGACCTGGCTTGCAACCTGGTTATGTGCCCTAGCTGGGGAATCGAACCAGAGACCTTTAGGTTCTCAGGCTGGGACCTTATCCACTGTGCCACCATCCAGGGTTTTGGAAAAATATTTTAAAAGTTTGTTTAAAACTACATAGAGGGCATAAACTTCATTACATGCATACTCATATGCACATACATACACACACCTTTGTCCTATAATGCCCATCTCATATACCCTCTAATATGAAGATCATTTTATTGTTTTGTTATTTTTATCACAGCTTTTACCTTTGGGCCTTATCAGAGCAGGCTTTCAGTGAGCATTGGTTCAACCAGTCACACACTGCCTATGTCTACGTGTAAGCCCACACCCACCTCTGGGGAAACGGAACTGCAAAGATGACAAGACCTAGCAGCAGCCTTCAGAGAACTTTCAAACCAGAACAGTAGTTGAATGAATGGATAAATGCATACTTGGGAATTACTTCTCTGCTATTGTCTTTCTCAAGATATTTTCTGGAACGTAAGGGGAAGTGGGAGTATCACAAGGACACACATATGCATATGTATATACAAACCATACTCACTAAAATGAAAGGTGGAAGTGGCAGCATTACTGATGATTATTATTTTGTGCAATTCTGTAATTTCCCAATGTTTTACATTGTACATGTAAAACAAGTAATCAGAGAAAATTGCAATCACTACATATTTATTTATTTATTTTAAAAGATTTTACTTATTATTTTTTTAGAGAGAGGGAAAGGGAGAGATGCAGAGAGGAAGAGAGACAACAGTGTATGGTTGTCTTTCACCTGCCTCCAGCTACGGACCTGGCTGGAGACTTGGCTTGCAACCTGGTTATGTGCCCTGACTAGGAATGGAACCAAAGACCTTTGGGGTTTTCAGGCCAATGCTTTATCCACTATGCCACCAGCCAGGGCTCATAATCACTACATTTTAAAATTTGGAAGACACAAAAGTACGGATGTCATTTTTCTAATCCCAAGGTGCTGAGCTGAGCTGAGCAAGACAGGTTAGACTGGGCTGTTTACCGAGAAGAGCTCTACCCCAGAGGTGGAGATGCCAGAGGTCTTTGGAGGTACGGGGAGTAAAGGGAAGGTGGGAAGGCTGCTTGGAGAAGGCAGCACATGCACAGGCCTTGAAGCATAGGTAAAAGTTGACACAGAAATGGGAGGATGGGGTAATGGGTAAAGAGTGTCCAAGTCTTAGAGATAGCAGATGCCCGGCTTGTGTGGAGAACCTTTGGGTTGTTGCAGAAGGAGCCAGGAGCACAACGTGTTTATGGGCGACATGGCAGGAGGTAGGCTTCTCTGTGGGCTTGCGCACGTGAAGCCAAAGGATCTCCAGTTCCTGCCTCCCTGGGCCTGGTGCCAGCTGTAATGGCCTGTGCAGAGGGGATACTTAGCTGTGTCATACGTCTGTATCACTCTTGCTGACACTTGCTGATTGATGAATGCTGCCAGCACCATGACACAGACAGGACTGTAACATCCAGTGTTATTAAGCTGCTCAGAAGGCAGGAACTACAGCGAGCCTAGAATGCATCAATCAGCATAGACATTGTTAAAGAGACGGGGTCAGGATAGGGGCATTTTGTCTTGGTCGAATGGGGAGATCACAGGTCAGGACTAAAGGTGGACAAACAGAAGAACAATGTCCCGGGCTGGAAGAGCAGACACTTAGGTTCTTGTCCCCAGTGGCTCACTGTCCTCAGAGAGCAGTCAGGCATAGCACAGCCAAGGCCATGTCCAGATATGGGAAGCTGGGCTGGGTTGGGTGGCAGAGCCTCATGGATGGGAGTTGAGGGCTGCATCTTGGCATCGTGGCCCAAGGCCAGTGTGGTTGGAGAGTAGGGTAGCAAGCTCAGGTGTTTTCTAATGACCTAGGCCAGTGACCCTCAAATTGTGGTCTTCAGAGCAACAGCAGCATGACTAGAGAACTGGGGAAAATGTAGACTCCAGATCCCACTGGAAACCTAGTGAACCAGAAACCCTGGATGGGACCAGCAGTCAGTGTCAGCAAGCTCAGGAGATCCTGATGCAGCTTCCAACTGAAAACCACCTGGGACAGGAGAAGTATTGCAGTCTTGGGGTCTGAGAAAACTGTCACTTGCCAGTTGAGTGACCTTAAGCAAATTACTAGACTTTGCCCTGAGGTCCATGGCAGTCACTGATGGGATTGAAGTTGAGAAGAAATATAACTGGATTTTTGTTTCTGAAAGATCACACTGGCTTCTGGGAAGAGAATAGATTGAAGGAGTGGAAACAACTGGGGGAGACACTATAGCCCCAAATGAGCGATAATGGACCAGGGTAGTGGGAACAGCTTGACACAGATGGATTCAAAAGTCATTCGGAAGAGGAGGACCTGGCAACTGATTAGGAGTCACTACCATTCAGCAGGTATGCATTGAGTTCCTAGCAGGTGCCAGGCACTGGGTTGGGTGCTGGGGGTCAGAGAGGAGAACCCATGGTCTGGCTTGTGGCCCTGCTCATCCTCCACATTTCATCCACTTACATTAGGTATTTTCCTCTTCCTGGAGTTCTCTTTTAAAAACCCAGCACCTGGGCTGTAGGTTCACTGACCTGTGACTTTGATGATGTGGGGAGTGACAGTAGGAAAGGACCTTGAGCGCGGAAGGTGGGGTGGGGCTCACTAAGAAACCAGAACTGGTCTGGCTCCTTTGGCTGTGTCTGCTCCCCAAGCCTGTCCCCCACTGGCCAGCCTGCACACAAAGCTAGATGGGCTTTCATACCAAGGAGGGGTGCTTGGTCTTTAGATTCAGGAATCCCCAGAGCACAGAGCAGCCAAAGTCCTTTTCCAAAGGACTTTGGAATGGGGCCCCCTGGGAGGGGCTCTTTAGATGGAGACCCAGTCACCACACCTACTTTAATTTACTGGCCCCTGAAGGTGTGGCATTAACTAAGCTCTTCCCAACGGACCAAGTGGCCAGCCAGTAGCTCTGGGCCCCATGGGGCAACTTCCCATGCTTTAGGCCAACAAGGCTCTTCCCTTTGACAATCCTCATTCATTCAATATGTATAAGGTGGATCACTTCCAGTGTCCTGAGTTAGGTGTGAGAGAGTCACTTTCATACCATTGGAAAGAAGAGGGCTGCTGATAAGGAATGCAGGTAGACAGACAAGGAATCAAAAATAAAAGAGGGCCCTAGGGGGAGCCTCCAATCCAGAGGCAGCCAATGGCCAGAAGGGGTGAAATGTTCAAGACATTGGGCTTTAGGAGCAGAGGGCAAAGTCTCCTGGAGAAGAGCTGAAAGTCATAGTCAGGAGGTGATGAAGGTGAGTAAACCTGTACTGGGCCAGGGGCAGGGGATTTATCTTTTAGAAGAGGGCAGAAGCACCCTGCCAGCAGCCAGGACTCTTTTAAGAGAGCTCTCCCCGTTTCCCTCTCTATCATCAGGGAGATGCTTCTTGGGGCACAGGAAGGTAAGAGCCAGATCACTTTGGCCACTCCTAGGGGCCCCAAGGTCTTCTATCCTGATTGGACCCATTGGGCCACCAATGCCAGGCCTAGGCTGCCACTGCTACGCCAGGGTGCCAAAGGGGTAGGGAATCCCCAGACATCTCTTCCCAGGGCCCCATCTCCACCTGAGGCAGAGCCCAGATGCCCACGTTCTAGAAACACTATCAATCTGGTAGCTCTGGGCAGCAGGCAACAGGGACGTACGCCGGCAGTCAGGCTGCTTCCCATATTTTTAAACTGAAGTGTTTACCCTTTGAGAAAAGTCTTATTTTTAAGTTGTTCCCCTGACACAGACCTTGATGAATTCCCTTTAAAAATAATTTATAAGCAAGTTCTGAAGATAAATGAAGGTGACTTCTCACACTGTTTGTCATGCTGGACAATGGTGAGAAGTCACTAGGGCCCCTGCTCTTTCCTGTGGGCCAGGGGCCTGGGCTGGCCACCTGCACACACAGACAGCCAGATCTCATGGGTCATCACACCCAGAACATGCACCTCCCTTGCTCTGTCTGCTTTTTACAGAGCCAATATGAAAACCAAGCAGAGAGGGGAAGAAGGGGGAAAGAAGGGGAAGGGTTTAGTTAAGGAACTAAATGACTCATGGACATGGACAACAGGGTGGGGACTGACTATGGGAGAGGGAATGGGGTGGATGGGGCAGGGGAGAGCAATGGGGGGTGGGGGATGAGGCAACTGTACTAGAACAACAATAAATGAATTTTAAAAAGAAAAGAAAACCAAATGAAAACAAAACAACCAGGAACAAAACACCAACCACAAATCTCATTCCTCCTCCAAAACCTGGCAAATAGTAAAACGTTATTTGCTTCTTCCTTTCCAAGCTCCCTCACCCCAGGGCATTGGTGAGCCCACAGATGGTAAGGAGCCGGGGCAGGTAAGGAACTTAGAAATACCCTAGCAAGTACCCAGCACAGCACAGCCACGCTTCCCTCTGCCAGCCACCGCAGACGTCACTAATCAATCACGACACCCATTGCCAGACAAGAGCCAGAATCTTTAACTCAATGATCCAGATAGCTGTTACCCATGAGTCAAAGTGGCACACCCCAGAGCTGTGATGGGGAAACTGAGACCAAGAGGAGGCAATAAGTGACTTGGCAGAGGTACGAGTCAGCAGGAGAACTGGAGCAAGCCTCAGTGTCCACTTCACCTTCCCGTGTGGCCCCTAGTCAGGATAAGCCTGCAGCAGCCCTCCAGAAAGACCCCTGGCCTGGCCCCTGCTGCCTCCATGCTCTCTCCTTCTCATCGTCGAGGTCAGCTCCACAACACAGCCTCCTCTCTGGTCGGGAGGCTAGGGCGCGTAATTATTCTTTCTGTGTGCATTCGGGAAAGAGCTGCATTATGTGTAAGTAAGTGTAGCTAAGAGGTGCCGCATCTCAAGAGAAGGTCAAGTGCTGCATATGTATAATATAAGATTAAGATTTTCCCCTTCTGTGGTGTACTTGACAAAATAATTTTGCTGTGACCTTTTCAGAAACCCAGGAGTAGAAATGGGCATAGTGGAATTTCCAGCTTCTCCCCAGGTCACAAAGACGTAAACATATAAATCTGTAAAAATATTATATACCATTCAAGTGGGACAAGTGAGACCAAATAAATAAATAAATAAATAAATAAATTTTTTTTGGTAATGATGGAGCAAAAGCTTTGAGGCTTAAACTGTCAAGCTGTATTACTGGAGATGTCTTGACAGGTGAGGGATAGGAATCCCTCTTCTAACCTGGACTGGCCTCTCCTGTGGGCCCAAAAAGTGTGACATGCCCCACCCCACTCTCCCGAGAAAGTCAGAGAGAAGCAGCCTGAGGATCACACAGGAGTCAAAGTCAGGTCCAACTGGCTCTGCCACACTCTTGCCAGGAGGATCCATGAAGCCCCTCAGCTCCTGAAAGGTAGCCACAGTAGATGTAGCACTTTGTAAGTCTCAGAGTCAACTCTGAAAAAGTGAAATAACCATGTCCAATAATCAATATTGAAATAATAAGCTATTCTCATCCCCTACATACTCCAAACAGGAGTGAACGTGATGAGGCAGAACATTTGCATGACCTTTATCCAAAAGGCTGAAGGCAAATAAAGTTGGCAGAATCCATTGCATCTGGCCTATGACTTCTGCTCAGGAGCACACCAACTCTGAAGGAGCCTCTGGACAGAGAAACGGGGTTCATGGGCTCTGGAATAGGGGGCTTCCCTCCTTCTGAGCAGCAGGGCAGGTGCAACCCTAGGCACTGAGCCCCTGGAGGCCATGTGAGTGTGCTGGTGGGTGTTGCAACTCAGAGCAGCTGGGAGACAGCTCCACCGCAGGGAGGCGGAAAAGGGATGAATCGTGTGTTCTCTCCAGTGACTATTTATTCCACGGTGGCTTAGTGCCGAGAGGTAATTTCCAGAGCGCTCTGTGTCCTCCCTATTTTCGGTTCCTGGATAAACATTAGCATCACCAACTGCCTTCAGGTTTGTCAGTTAAACACGATTAAGGCAGAAGCTTGCAGAAAAGATCAGAGGTGTTAAGGGTGTACTTAGCACTTAGATCTCAATGTGCACTTAGAGGAAGTGATTCAACTGAAGGCATCACCAGGAAGGGTCTAGAGAATGAGCAGAGAATGCGGATGGATGCAACGGAGGGCCAGGAGGGAGGACTGGGGGAAAGCAAGGGAGACCCTCCTGAATAGCTTGGCAAAGGACTGCCCCACAGGAAATAAGTTCGGGGCTGAAGGGATGACAGGAATCTAGAATAGGAGGCCACTGTGTCTGTCCCTCTGCTGTAGAGGAAGGGGCCAGTTCCTCCTGGCCCACCTTCTCCCCCCAGGCCTTTGGGTTAGGCCAATAAAAGGCTCTTATTAAATGAGAGACTAGCATGCCCTACAGAGCACAGAATGTGGTGGTATGTTGAGCTAGCCCCCCTTGCAGCACTCCATGGAAGCAGTGTCCGTGGGTTGCCAAGCTAACCACCACCTGATAGAATTGGTAATAAAGTTGTGTCAATATTTATAGCAATAATGTTATTAATCACCACAATGACCAGTATTTAAATAAGTATTAATCATGTGCCAGATACTTGGGCACTCCGCATAACCTCATTCCATCCTCATAAAACTCCTGAGAGACATGTACTACAACTATTCCCATTTTGCACATTAGGAAACTGAGGCTCAAATAAGGTCAGCAACTTGTCTGATGTCCTAATCTGGTGGTGAAGCTAGGAACTGAATATGGGCTGCCTGAATCCTGAGACTTAATAGCTCACTGGTTGGGGTGTTTTAAAATCAAGTAAATTTCCTTGAAACCAACAAAAACTAGTGTGTATTATGTGAAATATAAACTTTGCCAACATAACTTCTTAGGGAAAAAGAGTACCGATTTCTAAGTTATAATCTCCTGTACTTATAGTCATAGAAATTGAGTTCTATAATCTTTTTGAGTTTCATTTTTATCATTTCATAGAGTTGTTTTGATGATTGAATGAGATAATGAATATAAAATATTTGGTGTACTACCTAGCATGTAATAACTTCTATAATTATTCTATTATAAAATTATAATGCGTTCACTATAGGTAATGGGTCATCATCTTGCTATTGTGCTATATTTTTAAGTCAACATTTGTCCCACCACATGGGACATTCCCTTAAGGTTTGATCATGCATGAACATTGGCTTAAGTTGCTAAAATCTACGGATATAAGCAAAAGTATGTGTGTCTTCTGAGCAGCAACCATCCAGAGAGAAAGTTAGTTCTTTTACCCCTTTTCTTCATTGTTGCTGGCTGGAAAGTAGACATGATGGCTGGAACTCAAGCAGCCATCTAGGACTATGAGGTGAAAATTGTGTGTTAAGGATATCAGAGCAGCAAGTTAGGATATACCTCAGTCTCTAGTATCATACCATGGAGTGCCCTACCAGCCTGGATTTAGTTTACATGCTATAAAGAAAAATCTCTATATTTTTTAAATTAAATTATCTTATATTTTTCTATGTCTTGTAGGCAGATGTAATCTAACATACCATTCTTTTCAATGAAACTATGTGAGAAATGTAGTACCTTCCTATTTCACTGGCAATGACATTGAGGTTCAGAGAGGTAAAACAATATTTCGCAGCTAGTCTATGGCATGGCAGAATTCAGAACTAGGTTGGCCTGACTTCAAAGCAGATGCCCTTTCCAGTATTGACTAAGGTAAATTATTCACAGGGGGTTGGGCATTTTTATCTATGGGTATTTGCACTGAGGCTCAAGAACGCACATGTTCAAGTGCACATGAGATCAGATGAGAGGCTTGGGAAAGGGGCAAGATGTGTTTCTCTTCTGCTCAGTGAAGACCTCTTGCCCTACGTTCCCTGCCTCTAAAGGGAGGGGGAAACGAAGAACTATGGTCTATGTCATAGTCCGGCTCTGAGCCCTCTGAGTCCCTGCCTGCCTGAATTTCTGACCAGGTATAAAAAGGTGATGTGTGGATGTGGTCCCTAGGGATTCTGCAGTGGCCCTCTCTGAAAGGCGAATTTGTCTTCCCAGTGGCTTCCAGTGGGCAGAGGGAAACAAAGAGAATGTAAATAGTGGGCCTGGCTGCATTTTCCAGAGGACCAGAGGGCACTTGGGCAGCTCAGCAGCAAAGGATGGGGGTGGGGGTGGTGAGAATTCAGTGACACCAACTGTTTCTACCTCTAGTGGATGTCAGCTTCCTAAAATATAAGATGGTTGCTATTTACATGGCATATGAACTCCCATAATTATGATTGTTTCCCGACACCCCATGCCAGATATGCTAAAGGCTTTATGCCCACTTCCCAGATAACTTCAGGATGGGGTATAGGGACAGAAATAGCCAGCCTGCTGTCCATCAGCATTAGTGAGCACAGAACAGTGAGTGCGAAGGAAATTGTGAGCATCGAAGTCAGGATTTCATCATCATCAGGCTAATAATCGTTATAATCCTATGAAACTTCATTATTCAATTCCCCTTTTACCATTTCTACACGTAATGCTCATTTGTTAATAACCAAGATAAAGGTCCATAAAACAATATTGCTCCCCTGTAACATGTCTTTCTTCTTGCTCTCAGTAAGAATCCAGAATTTCATCAGAAAAATGTAAGCGCTTCACCAAGATGTGTCAATTATTTCGAGATGACAGCTATTCGATGCCCAAATTCATCAGTGGGGAGTGAAAATGTATTGGCTCATCAAGCGAAGCACATTCCTGGAAGTACCCTCATCATTTGGGAATCAAATAATAATTGCAATACCAACACCTTGACTTTCTAATGAAATTTTTCAAGGAGCTGAAGGGTTTTGACACATTCCCCTACAAACCCACTGTCAGATTCATCTTCTTTGTGGGCTTTAGAAATGGTGAAGGCATTGGCTTTCTTTGTCCCATTTTTCAGAAGAAGAAACTCAGACTCTCAACTCAAAATCTGAGTGCCTTCCTCGTGTTCATTAAAGCATGTTGGAGGCAAAGGAAAGATAGGTAGCAACTCTTTCATTCTGGGTCTCCAATCACTTGACTATATAGCTTCAGAAACTTCACATGTTGGGTCCAGGCCCTCACCTGGCTGCTGGAGATACAGAGCAGAGTGAGCTGAGATCCCATTCTCAAGGAGTGCAAGCCTAATGGAAGAACCAAATGCTAACAGTAATGATAAGATAGCACAATTAGCATAAAAACAGCAGCATGCATAGGATTGGGGAGAAAAGAAGCAGTCTTCTCTTTATATTGATTGGAAGCAAGGGAAAGTTCCCTGGACATGAGAACTGATTTGGGTTTTGAAGCATGAGTAGGAGTTCACTAAATAGATAAAATGAAGGAAGGCATTCCAGGCAAAGGAAACGTCCTGTGCAAAAGCATGGTGGTGGGGATAAAGACAGGATGCTTAGAATCTGCCTGGTGTCCTTGCTGAATGCCCATCACCAATTTAATGAAGCAGATTGTCTCTATAGGGACAGATATTGGTGTTCCAAATAGGCTGAAATTTATCTTGGAGGGGGGCAGAATGTTAAACTGAATCTTGAAATATGTAGGAATCATAGATGTATTTCAGGTTCACCTGAAACCTCGATACCGAGTCTTTCTTGATAAGAGCTACCCCTTCCTCACTTTCCCAGGTAATCCTCCTGCCTTCCTCCTTCTGAACTCTGAGAGGTCATCAAAAAACCCCTTAGGCCTGGCTGATTCTGAATCATGGGGAATGGATGGTTCAGCCCTACATTTGGGCTGCCAAGAATTCCTAACCCTGGGATAAGCCCCTTCCTTATGCCTCAAATCCACCTGCCTGCATTTACTAGCACGTCTTTTGTCCAGAGCAGAACAACAGAAGTATAAAGAAGCCCCTCCAAGGAAGGGGAGTTAGTAGAAGTAATGGAATGAATGTTTGTGCCCCATCATTCATATGTTGAAACCAAAACTGCCAATATGATTGTGTTTGGAGGTGGTGCTCTTGGGAGGTAATTAGGATCAGAATAGGTCATGAGAGTAGGTTCCATGATGGCATTCATGCCCTTGTAAAAAGAGAAAGGGGTATGAGCTCTCTTGTTCTCTCTCTCTCTCTCTCCCCCTCTCTCTTTCTCTCTCTCTCTCCCTCTCTCTCTCTCTCTCCCCCCCTCCCTCCCTCTCTCAGCACAAAAGAAAAGGCATGTGAGGACAGAATGAGAAGTTGTCCTACAAACCAAGATGCAGGTTCTTACCAGACACTGAATATGCTGGCATCTTCATCTTGGACTTTTCAGCCTCCAGAAATGTGAGGAATAAATATCTGTTATTTAAACCCCTCAATCCACAGTATTTTGTTTTAGCAGCCAGAGCTCAGCCAGCAGGGAGGTGTCTTCCTTCTCTCCAAAGCCCTGGCCTTATGCTGACTCCCTTCTCGCGGTGGTGGTGGTGGTGGTGGCGGGGGTTCTCCTCTCTGCTCTGAATCAGGGCTGTACTTCCGGCCTTCCCAGGCAAGGCCCAGTGTAGATTTATGATTTAATTTGTGTGTATGGCACTAAGAAATGATTTCTGGGCTGGTCACTTAAGAAATGATTAAAGGCCATCATTTCAAACCCACAGCACTCCCTGGGGGAAGGGAAGCAGTTTAAGACAGAAGGAGGTGTCAGTAATGTGCTGAGATGGACTCATGGCAGGGGACACCAGTCATCGGAGGGAGACAGAGACGAGGAGGGCGAGGCCACCCTCACCACTGCTGCTGGGAGGGGCAAGTGCATGCTGGCAGCAATGGATGATGCTCTCAGGACAAGATGAGCCACCTGCATCAGACATTTATGATACTATCTTTGTCCACATAAGCAGATGCCGTTGGAGGCAGGCACAGGAAAAACCAGCTCCACCTCCCTTCCTTGGCATCTTTATGATCTCAGAGCAGTGCAGCTGGGCCCAAAGGCGGCTGAGTGTGAAGGAAGAAAACAAGTCCCAGAGGCTTCCATCCTCCACAGCCTTGCCATGCCTGATGCAGACCGGAAGCACGCTGCACGCAGCAGCTCTAAATCACTCCTGACATCTCTTCCAAGCCAACAGCCGAATGTCGCGTTGTAGCAATTTATGAGGTGTGGTTATCAAGTTCTGAGACCAGGTAATGAGCTTGGGAAGACACACTCAGCTCCCCTCGAGGAATTCCTCAAAGTCAGGGCTGTACTCAGCACCTCGTGTGTTAATCAATGAACTTGCTCACGGGAACACACCGTGAGCCCTGGACCGGCCTATGCATGCATGCCACAGGAGGTGGCAATGGGACAGCAAACTTGACCCTGAGTGCTGACTCAGAATTAGTTCCTAAACCCCTGCTACCTATGAGGTCATGGGCAAGTCCCACTATAGCCTCTCTGAGACACGGTGGACTCATCTGTGAAATGGGACAGGGGGAGTAAGAACAGCTCCTTACCTTTGCCGTTAACCAGCAAACACATTCAAAGTTTGATCTGAATGTGAATCACAGCTCCCAAGGCTGCTAACCTGAGCCTCTCCAACATCTATCATGATAAGTAATACTTTGATTTTTGTAAGCGTACGCCATTCTGAATAACCAAAATAATGGCTGGAGCACAATCCCATCTATGTTCTACAACATCTCTCAGCAGAAGGAACAGGGAAGGAGAGACCAGTAGGAAGGAAGGAGCTGAACCTCAGGCTGGCTCTTGGGTGGAAGTCGCTCTCTCTGGACCTCACTGACCCCTCCCTGACATGAGTGGTTAAATGGGATTCATCGATCCACCTGTCCCTTTAACGTATGCTCGCTCTCACAGTCATCCATCCATTATTCGGCCCCTCAGCACACACCTTCATTAGGCAAGGGCCCTCCCTGTTGCCTACAAAGGCAAGCAAGGGGCCACCTGTGCCACAGGAAGCTCACATCCCAGCTCTCAGCCCAATCCAACCATGGGTACTGTCCTTTCCGGGACGCCCAGAAATTAAAGGCCATGCTCACCCAGCATGTGGAAGGTGAGGTGGAGATTCGACTCATCTTGATTCAGGCCTCCTATAGAGATTTCCCCATTAGTCTGCAGGGATTCTCCATCAATAATAATACCAACTGTAATGAAGATAAATATTTTGCAATGAACTGTCGCTTTTTCCCATGGAAGAAAGCTATTCAAGTGAAAGACACTTCTCTCCTCCCTCCTCCCTATCTCTTTTTTACTTTTGTTTTATTTTCTTGGCCCATCTCTGAGTTAAAATAATATATATAGAAATCTATTTCTGAACAGGGAGAGAAAGGACCTCATCCAACAAAAATTCTACCCACTGCCTAGTAACAATTTTGCTTTCTGCCACCACAAACACTCCCCTGTGTGGGGGCTTGTTGAGCTGCCATTGTCACCTGCTCGTGGGACATGATGGGAACCCTGATGAGACTGGAGACCCATGCACACCAGGGCCTCAGGGACTGCACCAGGCTTCCTGGGAAGTAAGGGAATGGAGCAAGAAGAATAGACGTGCAGTGGACACACTTGGCCTTTATCGCCATTGTTATTTTTAATGTGTAGGTTTTAATTAACTTGACCCAAGTAGCACTAACTCCTGCCTACTACACAACAATTAAAATATCCGGTTAGAGAAACAGGAGAAGAGCAGATGGGAGCCTCACTATCCCCCACCTGCCCACCCTCCCTTCTTCAAGCTCCTGAGAAGGTTTTTCTTGTGATAGAAATCAACTCTACCCCACCCCACCCCACTGGCTCTCACTCTCAGCACCATTTCATGCCATTCCTATTGGGATCGGAGCCTTGATCTAATGGTTTCATCCTCCCTCCTCTTTTTTCAACCTTTGTCTCTGTCTCCTGTGGGTGGCCCACAGGCAAATGTCTCACAACTTGTTGCTTCCCTAACTCTCCCTCCCTTCCCTCTCCTCCTTTACATCCAGGTGTCACCAGATCCTATCATCTCTGCATTCTGAGTTACTGTCAAATCTCCTGATTTCTGCCCCTACCTTGTCTTGTTACCAGCTCCCTGATTTCTCTGACTGCTGCTTGCATCCTATGCACACCAGCCAGGAAGGTTTTTTCATAATACAGATCTGATGGTGCCACTATTCTGCCTAAAACCTCCCAGGTGCTGCCCTGCTGTGGCAAGACCTGGCTTTCCCACAGCTCCTCAGAATCAATGGCCCTGCCACACTTCCAGCCTCTCCCTCCACTAGCCTCTCCCTGCCCAGTTCCACCCAAGGGTCAGAATTGCTCAGGGCCCTCCTCCTGGCAGCATTGCATCCTCTGCACCAGTTCTAAACTCCTGTGTCCTGTACACCAAGCTTCCAACACTAGGCATGACTGGCTGTTTACCTGCTTGCCTCCCCCACCAAGCTGCTCCTAGTACCCCAGGTGTCTCTGCCTGCCAGGACCTAAACAGCACTCACATACTTGCATTGAAAGAGCAAAACTGTGAGTCCAGGCAACACAAACTTTAAAAAGCTCAGACTTTTTCTTTTTTTAACTCTTCTCCAATGTATGACTGTTATGACTTTTCAAGATGTGGCTGACAAAGATCGATCCCACTGTTTGGGTGCTCTTCTTACCCATCTCAGAATGTGGAATGTGCCCATTCCCTTTGGCTGAGCTCACATTCCACCTTATTCATGATGGTGCCCCTCATTTACCAATGGGTATAAATGTCTCATCTCAGATTGCCCCCCACTTAGGACTGTCCATGCATATTCATCCTGTCACCACCAATACTGTCTGTCTCATATTACAGTGCAAATATGAACAGGGGTGGGGATGGGGGACAGAGGTAGATCTTGGCTCCACCTTCTACCAGCTGTCCCTAACCTCTCTAAGCCTCAGGCTCCCCTTCTGTAAACTAGGAATAATAATAGTTCCTATTTGTTATAATAATAATAGTACACAATAATAGAAATAAGGATAGAGTATAATAATAATAGTACCTACCTGTATTGATGGAGATTAAACATGATAACCCATATAAATGATTTATATAATTTAAAATCAAAATAGTTCACCATCATCATCATCATCATCATCATTTTGTCTCTCTCACTAAATCATGTTTCTGAAAGCACAGGCTGTATCCAGGTTATCTTTTTTTTTTTTTTTTTAAATGACAAGTTTTCTATTTCTTTTTTTTTTTTTTTTAAGATTTTATTTCATTATTTCTAGAGAGAGGGTAAGGGAGAGAGGCAGAGAGGGAGAGAGACATCAATGTATGGTTGCCTTTCACCTGCCTCCAGCCACAGACCTGACTAGAGACCTGGTTTGCAACCTGGTTATGTGCCCTGGCTGGGGAATCGAACCTGCGACCTTTGGGTTCGCAGGCCGGCGCCTTAACCACTGTACTACCAGCCAGGGCCAGGTTATCTTAGTACACTTCTGTGTCCAACTCAGATGGCAGCTTCAGGTTCTCCTTGAATTAAATTCATGATAAGACTGTCCTTATATTCACATCAGCTCTTTGGCTCTCGTGTCTGTCCATGGTGATCCCACAATCCTCCCACTGAATGTCCCAGCTTCCCCAGGCTCTGCTTCCTGCCCTGACCCAGTTTTATGGGTCCTTTGGGTGATACAGGTTTCCTGCAACCCTGAGTCCTGCCTACCCTGCCAATCACCCATGCCAGGGAGAGCCTGCATTTAATGCCTCCCAGCCTGGGCCTTGTGCTTGGACCTCTCCACTCCTGCTGCTGTTCCATTTGCCTCACACGGAGGCCCCAAGGACTCCTCTTCTCTGTTCCCTTCCTCCCCCAGGAGCTGTGCAGCCCTGAGTTCAATGGTGGTGCCGCTGTGCCCTCCTGCTGGCCTGTCGTTGGCTCTGCATTACATTCATGACTGTTGTTTTTTTATCTTCCAGGGTTAGATCCCCACCTCAATGGAGACTCAGGCTCCCAGGGGCTGGAAATATGAGAACGACATTTTTCAGAAAGCTGGCCTGTAGGAAGTAGAGGCCACTGATGAGAGGCCCTCCCCTCAGATAGAGAGGGAGGAAAAGAATGTGGCTCTTGGGCAGGGGTTGCGAGCAGCACAGGAGCCTTGGCAGGTGTGCAGTTTTGCAGTGACTTCCAGCTGTTTTCTGCGTACCAGTCTCGGCGCTAAAGGCAGCTGTGACCATGGCCAGCAGGGCCTCTGACTACTGACTCTCTGAGAGTTAGTGGCCAACGTGAGAGTGCTCAATGGCCCAGCCTGACCTCTATCTCCCCACCCCTTTCAAGATTTTTATAAGCACCTAAATTCCTGTATCAAATCTGATTCTACTTGAAATAACCTGCAATGTACCTATATCAACTTTCTTCCTCCTCCCCCACATAGCATTTTTAAAAAGTAGTTTAAAATATTTCTTCCAAAGACCTTTTTTTAACTCCACATAGTCTAAGAACTTGTGAGCAATATATTCAAAGGTACCAAGAATATTAAATTCCTTAAAGGCTTCATGTGCTTTGCTGGTGATAGAGCAGAGGCTAAAGTGGAACCCTAGTCAGTCCTCTTCCTTATTCTCTTTCCCTTTCTCCCTCCATGTGATTCTCCTCACTTCTCTAGAAAGAGATGGGATGAAGCTTTGGAACAGAAGATGCCTGTCTGAACTAGAAGATGTTGGATGTAAAAGCAACAGTTGACATTAAATACACTGTGGTTACATGGCATTCACTGTACTAGATGCTGTACAGAAATTATATGATTAGGCCCTGGCTGGTGGCACTGTGGATAAGGCGCCAGCCTGCAAACCCAAAGGTTGCTGGTTCGATTCCCATACAGGGCACATAACCAGGTTGCAAGCCAGGTTTCCAGCCAGGTCTGTAGCTGAAGGCAGGTGAAAGGCAACCATACATTGATGTCTCCCTCCCTCTCTGCCTCTCTCATTTCCCCTCTCTCTAAAAATAATAAAATCTTTAAAAAAAGAAAAGAAATTATATGATTATATTACCCGATTCTCAAAAGAACACAATAACCATGCACAATAATGACAGCAAATAACCATTGGGTCTAAGATCTCACTCTGCGTAAGTATTGTGTTGAGAGCTTAGCTATAATGTCCTGTTCAATTCTTCCACCAATAGGGGCTGGGTTTGCACCTTTTATCAATGAGGGAACCAAGATACAGAGAGGTTGAGTAGCTCCTCCCAGGTCCTGCAGGTGTTAAGTGAAACCATCAAAATTCAGCCCAGGTCTGTGTTACTCCTGAGCCTGATTAAAGTTTCATGAAGGTGAGGTTTGAAGCCACAGACCGTGACCTACAGCCATTTTCACCGGCTCTCAAATCTTAGAGATACCAAGTAGCCCCACCGCCAGCACCCGCCCCTCTGCGTCCTTCTCACATCTGTTCCTCCTCCACTCCTCCCAACCACATTCCTCACATTGTCCAAATGGACGTCCGAAGGTTCTGCTTTTGGCTCATTCCAAGCTTCTCCAGGGGGAGGTACTTGATTAAAACAATTTAATCAAGTTTAAAACCCCTCCTTGCAAAGAAAGCTTAGGTTTTGCCCAGAATAATTCCCTTCGGAAAGAATCTGATTAACCTTGTACTTAGCCGCAGGATCTGGGGGGTGGTTCTACTGATCTCTCCTCCAAGCCTCTCTGCTTTCGCCCTTAGCTTCCCCTCTGACACCTGGCTCAGGGCCACTCTACATTCTCCACTCAGCCTCCCTGTGTGTCCCAGGTTTCGTCCTGCTCAGGGCATCACACCTGGACCAGGCGTTGCAGTAACACTGCATTCCTCGTGAGCCTCTTTTCTCTTCATCCCTCCCTTTCCCAATTCTGCAAGTAACTTCCCAACTCAGGAGGACATTGCCAGCTAGGGAGTCAGGGTTGCCACAGTGACAATACCAAAAGGCATTATGCCTCATTCATCCCAATAGCCCCCCGAAGACACTCCGAATAAATAGGGTTTCTGTTATAAAACTGCATGTGCTTGATAAATTATAGATCCACACCCCCTCTTCCAGCCAGGGGATGCCTCTAAGTCTTTTTTGTGCCCCTCTGGGCATAGGTAGATGGTGTTGGGACTATTTCTCCTCAGATAGTGCATTTTATTCCCACACCTAGGAGAAGAGAAACTAGGGTGACGAGTGACAGAAGAAGAGGGAAGCAAAGATGCAGTGAAGAGTGAGCCACATCTCAGATTCCACTGCATTGCCTCTGAGATGGGGTAAACGGAGACCCAGGGACTCGTAATTAGCGTACACACAGCCTCACATGCACAAATTGCAGAGCCATTATTTTGTAAGTTCCATAACAAGGCCTTTGGAATAACAATCAAGCTGAAGGGAAAAGGAAGGAGGGCAGCCCTGGGAGATTTCAGAGCTGCCCTGCAAGGGTCTCCCTGCTCAGTTCTCCACCATCACTGCCTACGTAAATGGCTGGTCTCCAGGGGCAGGAAGCAGATTGAGGTCTCCTTTGGCACAGTGTTTGAGGACAGAGCCTCTCAGAGTACTCTCTCTAACTGGATCAGGGAATTTGTGGTAGCAGCAGGCAGGCAGAAGCCTCCTCCAAAGGCACCAATTGGATGGATGGATGGGATCGATCTCAATGGAGGCATGGACCCATTTGGATGGAGAAGTGGACCCATTGGCAGGTTAACATTGTTCTGCAGGCTTGGAGCTCTATGGTCAATTCATTCAGAGCCATCACTGCCCAAGCCCAAGAGAAGCATCAGTTCTCTAAGAAGATATTATGGTGGGTAACCTTTGAGTGATTGGTCGGTTTATTTTAAAACTTACATCTACAACTCCCCATCCACTCCTAACCCATGCACTATTTGGGGCTCAGCATTATGGTGTTAGATGCTGGAGATCCAGCTTCTGCTCACAGTTACTCTTATTGCAATGACCTTAACTGGAGGAGGCTGGGTTTGCAGAAATCATAGGGAAAAAAGAGGACCTAGAGAAGGGAGTGAGCTTGGTCTATGGGAAGGCACCTATCCTAAAAGCCAAGCACATAAGTACTCGAAAAGTGCAGGTTGAATCTGAAGCCACAGTAGAAGGTAAAAATTCTCCTGAATTTCAAGACTTTGTTGTCTGGATTCTTTTAGGCTTAGGCCCCTTGCTTCTGTGAGCCCCTGTTCTCCCCAAGGAAGATGCATGATCATATTTTTTTTTAAGAATTTTTTAGAAGAATTCATTTATTATTTTTGGAGAAAATAAGGGAAAGAGTCAGAGAGAGAGTGAGACATCAATGTATGGTTGCCTTTCACCTGCCTCCAGCTATGGACCTGGCTTGAAACCTCATTATGGGCCCTGGCTGAGAATCGAACCTGCAACCTTTGGGTTTGCAGGCCGGCACCTTATCCACAGTGCCACCAGCCAGGGCCTGATCATGTTTCTTTGGGGACAACCTTCCTTTGCATCACTCTGTCTTCTTCTCATACAAGCCATACCTTCTCTGCCCATTTGTCCACCAGCACATAAGCCTTACGGGCTTCTCTTTTAGAAGACCCCACCAACCTGGCTATGGCCAAAGAAGGTGCTGGCTTTGCAATGTCCAACCGTCAAGGTGCAAGAGGGTAAACAGAGCTGCTGGTCCAGGTTTCTACCTGTGTACCAGTGCAAGAGCTCAGCATGAGGCTGGGGAGCTGGATTTGGGGTGCCTTGCCCAACCAGCTCTTATCTCTTCAGGGTGCTGTCAGCCTTGAGCTCCTGGGTCTCCCAGGGCACCTCTCCTGTCTCTCTCCTCTCTTTTGTTCCAAAGCATGCCAGCTTCTCCTACTCCTGTCCTCCCTCCTCCCCTACTTCCTCCCCTTAGATGAGCTTGTCTTAAAGGCCTCCTTGCTTCTCATACTGGGCCGGTAAGAGTATGGCTTCTTACCCCCATCAAACCCACCATTGGCGGGACCTGGGGGATGCAGGAACTAGAGACTAACAGTCTGGGCTCTGATCAAGGCTCTGCTGCTGATTGCTTTTCAAACTTTGTCTAACTTGCTTCATCCTCTGGACCTTGGTTCCATCATCTGCAAAATGGAGTGATAATAATAGACCTACTTCAAAGAGTTTTATGAGGACAAAATGAATTGATGTCTGTTCCATGTTTCCTATAGTCTACTATGTAATAAACGCTCCACAATTGCATTCAGTGGGGCTGGTTCATACTCAGAAGTAAATGACTAAACCAATATCAAGGATCGACCTTCCAGGGAGTGTCAATTTTTTTAAATTCCAGCATAGTCAACCCCAGAAGACCTTAGCTGCTCTTGGGCCACCTCAGTCCCTCCTGTGCCATGTGTCTAAGGATCTTCATGTCTCCCAATGTGTCACATCCCACACACTGTTCCTTTAGCTTTCCCTAACCCATTCTCTTTCAATTCAGTCCATCCTTCTACCATGTGCCCCGCTTTCTTAAACTTGAAACCATTTCCCAACAAATCAACTTCCAGCCATCTCATGGCCCAGTGATGTGCACCAGAAAGCAGGGGATGCCTGTCAGAAGAACCAGGTTCTGGGACAATGTAGAGAACAGGAGGGATGGCTGCTACTGGAGCTGGGACAGGAAGCAGTGTTGTGATTGCACATTAAAGACCGAGTGGGGAGTACAGAAAGCAAAGGGCACCCATGCTTATCTCAGGGAGGAAGACAAATATGGGAGAAGGTCATGGTTAGCTGAGGCTTTAGAGTTGAACTGCAGTTGCCTAGGGTTCCTGGTCCTACAGGGGGAAGTGGCTGGCCCCCAGGACTCAGCTCGGTGGAGGGGGTGTGGGGTGTTGCATCTTCCCTGGAGGCCGAGGCTTGCTCCAAGAGGTTCTACCTCACTCTTTCCTCCTGTCCCTCTCCAAAATGGTCCCCTTGGCACATTCTGGAAGCTAGCTTTCTCGCTTCTTTCTTTCTTGTCCCCCCTCACCTTAAACAACTTTATGGAGGTATAATTAACGTACCACAAAATTCACTGTAAGTGTACAGTAAAATTATTGTTAGCAAGTTCATGGAGTTGTGTGACCACAATCCAATTTTAGATCACTCCGATCACCCTCAAACATTCCCTCATGCCCATTTGTAGTCCATAACTGTTCCCAACCCTAATTCAAGGCAACCACTAATCTACTTTCTGTTTCTATAGATTTGCTTTTCTTAGATATCTCATAGACTCATTTTATATTTTCTTTACATCTGGCTTCTTTCATTTAGCATAATGTTTTTTGAGATTCATTCATATTATAGCATATATCAATACTTTGCTCCTTTTTATTGATGAATAATGTGCCATTGTAGGGATATACCACATTTTGTTTATTCATCCACCAGTTAATAGACATTTGTATAATTTTCAGTCTTGGGCTGTTATGAATAATGCTGCTGTGAACATTTGCATTCAAGTCATTGTGTGGACATATGTTTTCATTCTCTTGGATAGAAATCTAGAAGTTGAATTGCTGGGTCATATGGTAAATTTATTCTTAAGTTAAGATACTGCCAAATTGCTTTCCAAAGTGGCTGTGTAATTTTACATCCCCACCTGTAATATACAAGGGTTCCACTCTTTAAATTTAGAATTTAGAATTATAGCCATGTTAGTGGGTGTGAAGTGGTATCTCATTGTGTTTTTTATTTTCCTTTTCCTGCTGACAAATGTTGAGCATCTTTTCAAGTACATATCAGTCATTTGTATATTTTCCTTTGTTGAAATGTCTATTCTTATCTTTTATTCACTTTTTAATTGAATTGTTTGACTCTTACTATTGAGTTTTAAGAGTTCTATATATTCTGAATATAAATCCCTTATACATGTGATATGCAATTTTTTCTCCCATTCTGTGCCAAGCCTTCTATTTTTTTTTTCTTTTCTTTTTTTTAAAGATTTTATTTATTCATTCATTCACTTATTTATTTTTAGAGGGAGGAGTAAGGAAAGAGAAAGACAGGGAGAGAAACATGTGTGAGGAAAACATTGATTGGTTGCCTCTCATACGCCCCCCAATGGGGACCCGGCTGGCAACCCAGGCATGTGCCTTGATAGGGAATTGAACTTTTGATCTTTCAGTTTGCAGGCCAGCACTCAATCCACTGAGCTACACCAGCCAGGGTTCTTCTAATTTTCTTAATGATATTTCTGAGGAACTGAAGTTTTCATTTTAATGAAATCCAATTTATCAATTTTCTTTCTTACAGATTTTGCTTTTAGAGTCATAGCTAAGAAATCTTTGCCCCAAGATCACAATTCTTCTTCCTATAAGTTAAATAGTTTTGGTTTTTTGATTTAGGTCTATGATTCATTTTTGAGTTAATGTTTGTGTATGGTATGAGGTAAGGGTCTAATTTTGTTTCTCTTATATATGTCTATCCAATTGCCCCACCATTGTCCCTTCTTTCTGAATGAACACCAGGAACCCACCTCTTCGGATAGTTTATAGCCACCAATGTGACCTTGACCATCCATTTATCCTCGGATGCCTCGGATAGAAGAAAAGTCTAACACTTCCTACAAAGTGCTAAGAAGAAAGATCTCCAGTTCTGGGGCTTCTCACCATGCAAGTCCCTTGCAGGATACAGAACACACTTCCCCCTTCTTAGAGTGACCTGTCCACTGATTACACTGGGGAAGATGGCAATGGTAAAGAAGAACTGTGAGGGTGATGAGGATGGAGGCAGCAGAGTAGCCTCCTGACATCTGTCTGCCCCTTCCTACCACAATGAGGGTAAGAGGAGCTGTGGATGATGTCATATAAGCCACCACCATACCCCATTATTGGCCAAGTCCCTGTCCTTGGCTAATATAAAGGCCCACCAGCCCCTAGCTATTGGCAACTGGTGCCAGGAAATATTAGATACCTCATCAGGCTTATGTGAACCTCAGATAAACTTATTTGCTCTCTGAGAGCTTGAGTCATATGCTGACAGCGACAGGGAAATGGGGGCCCTGTTATTGGAAAGCAGGAACAGGAACAACAGCTCAGCAGCAGGCCTGCTCATCAGAAAACTCACAGAATGACAGCTATCGATTCCCATGCAATCTAACCCTGCAGTCAACAAAGAAGAATGCCAGCAGACTCTTTGGCACTCGAAATGTCTGAATTCCCAGACAGGGTGGCTGGCAAGGCTGCCTCTCCGGGAGGCACGCAAGGACAGGTGAGAGGTGCACTGCGGGAGTAGAAGTAGCCCTGCCTAGGAGTGCAGGGTCATGGGGATGGCACATAGTCAGATGGCCATGCTCCAGGAACTGTGAAAACAGCTTCCTGCAGGCCATTCCTACTCTTTCTTCTTTCAGAGACCACCAAACACTCCCATAAATCTTTCCTAACCTGGTAGGCACCTGCTGGTTGCACCCACAGCTCTCATCTGACTCCAGAAAGCTTCTAAAGAACACAGCACACAGATTGGAGAATGTATTCTAGCCCTGGCTTCTTTGGAGCCGATGGCTGAAATATGTTTGGAGTGCTCTCCCTCCTGTCCTGTGGGTCCCACTCTCCCCTCTCCATCCCATTTTACTGCTGCCTGGCTCACTGGATCTGACATTGTTTACATAGCCTTTACCAATAGGCCACACGCTTAAGTAAGAAAAACTTCCCAAAATGTAAAAATTGGAAAGAGCTTTGGTAATAATGGAGCGCTATCCCTACATGACCAGATGTAGAAACTAAGGCCCAAGCCCACACCGTCGGAGCCTGCACAAGCCTGGGTCAGTGCCACGTCCTCTGGGCCAGTGACCAGCACCTTCCTGGGTGGGGAACATATATGTGGGCTTTGATAATGAAGTGATTCAAGATCTACCTGAAAGTGTTTGTTCAGTAGCAGATAGATTAAAGTATCTCTAAAAGCAGGGCCTCTGTTGTATTTATCCCAGTAAACCATTGAGTACTAAGTAGGTATTTAAGAAGTGAAATTAACCATAAAAGAAAAATCATCCAATGGTTCTACATATAAAATCTGGGATTATAAAGTTTGGAAAGGAAACTTGAAAGTCCATAGAAAGTTCTAAACTTGCATTTGCTCAATTACTCATTCATTCATTCATTCAGTTAACAAATATCTAGTCATTGAAATGCATCATGTATGTTTAAATCTATGAGTTATGATGATACCTAAAATAAAAATTCCCACTGATCAGCTCGGGAGGAAGTAAGGACCAACTCATTATTCTGAAAATTGGTAAAAAGAAAGAGTCAAGCATTCATCTGCCTTTTCTATACAAATTATACTTTAGAGTAACTCGGAGTTTCTCCTTATAAAAGTATTTCAGCCAATATATGCAGAGAGAATGATAGAATGAGGATATTCACATTTTGTGAGTGTAAATGAAATACAGAATCCTGGCAATGATAATCAGCACCTCTAACATCACAAGAAATAACAAAAAATGAGGTGTATCCCAATGGAAGAATATGAGACAGACATATTCTTTCCAAAGAAACAAACCTGAATCATAATCAAGACTGTTAAGCCCAATGTATATGAAATGCTGGGGACAGAGAAACAAGTTCAACAACACCATTGGAATGCAATTAGCAAACCTAGAATATAGGACACTCCACAGTTCAAAGTTCTTGGTGCCTAACAAATGGATTTCAAGAACAAAGCAAAAGGGTTGAAGTGAGAACTATACATTTAAAGGGACTAATAAGACAAAATATGCAATTGCATTTTAAAGATCTTTGGAGCCTGATTCGAACAACAACCATAAAAATATACTGTAAGCCCTGGCTGGTAGCACAGTGGTTAAGGCACCGGCCTGCAAACCCAAAGGTCGCAGGTTCAATTCCCAGCCAGGGCAACATAACTAGGTTGCCATCCAGGTCTCCAAGCAGGTCTGTGGCTGGAGGCAGGTGAAAAGCAACCATACATTGATGTCTGTCTCCCTCTCTGCCTCTTACTCTTCCCCTCTTTCTAAAAATAATAAAAAATAAAAATATTAAAAAAAAAAAAATATATATATATATATATATATATATATATATATATATATATATATACTGTAAGCCCTGGCTGGTGGCACAGTGGATAAGGCACCAGTCCGTGAACCCAAAGAACACTGGTTAGATTCCCCAGCCAGGGCACATAATCAGGTTGCAAGCCAGGTCTCCAGCAAGTCCATAGCTGGAGGCAGGTGAAGGGCAACCATACATTGATGTCTTTCTCCCTCTCTGCCTCTTTTCCTTCCCCTCTCTCTAAAAATAATAAATAAAATCTTAAAAAGAAATTTTTAATTAAAAATACTGTAAAACAAATGAGATAGAGAACTTTAAAAATGCACTGAATATTTGATTATATTAAGGGATTATTGTAAATTTTTTTAGATATGATAATGGTATGCAGCTGTTTTTTCTAAAGAACCCTTGTCTGTTAGAGGCACACTAAAATACTGACAGATGAAATGATCTGATGTCTTGGATTTTTTTCAAATTAGGGAGGTAGGTGAAAACAGATAGCCTTGTATTGATAATTGTTGAAGCTCTCTTCTTTTGTTTATCTTTGAAATGTCCCATCATAAATATATTAAAAATATTTTTTGAGCTCTTACTAGGTGACAGGTGCAGAGGAGGCAACAGTGAACCAGACAGGGGATAAAACTACTTTCATGGGACTTTCATTTTTCATGAGGGATTAGGGGAGGAAGAGAGAGACAATAAATGAACAAATGCATAAGAAAATGTCATGTAGCAATAAATGCCTAGAAGACAATGGAACGGGGAAATAAGGGTAACAGGGATGGGGAACATAGGGCAATTTAGACTTAAAGATTAGGGATGGTCAGAGCCAGTCACACAAAAGATCAGGGGATATAACTTTTTAGGCAGCAGTGGAAAAAGCAAAAGGCCTCAGGCAGGAAGGACCACAAACAGCAGGAAAGCTGGTGTGGCTGCAGTTCAGTGGGACTGGACAGAGCAGAAAAACACACATCAGAGAGTGCACTGTGGTTATGGTAGGTTGGAAAGGAATTTGATTTCATTAAGAAGAGAAGAGTCGATGGTCAACTGGGTTGGGTGACACAGTGCAGATAGAGCAAAACAGAGAACAGAACATATTCTTGAGGCAGAGCTGTAGAACTTGCTGTTGGATTGTAAGAAGGGTTGAAGATGTTGAAGAAAGGGATGACCTAACTTTCCTGATTCAACAACTGGATCTCTGGTGCTGCCATTACTGAGATGGTGAAAGTGGGGAGTAGCCTGTGTATGTGAAGGAGAAAATTAAGAGTTCCATGTGGGTAGCATTGAATTTGAAATGCCTATTAGCCATCCAGAGGGAGAGGTCAAGTCAGCAGGTGAATATATGACTCTTGATCTCAGGTCTTAGCTGGAGAAGAACAATTTCGGAGTCATTAGCATACATATAGTATTTAGAGGTATGAGATTTTTTCACTCAATACCAAAATAAAGTACCAAGGGGAGCACCCCTCCCCATTTTTCTGAAGCCATTGACTGAATTGCAAATAAAATAGTGTTGTAACAGAAAAGGGTGTCCAACTGCTTTAAATTCCCAATCCCCAGATCCCAGTACACTGCACATTCTAGTCTATTACATTATCTCTTCAGGTAACCATAGCTCCCTTTCATGAACTCTGGGAAGATGCCATGTCAATCTTTCCCCCAATTCAGCATACTCAAGTCTTACCCTCTTTAAGGATTCTATTTAAAGTTCTGTTATTCACATGAAGACACCTTATTATCCCACAGACTAGTTGGAAATTATCTTTGCCTCCTCTGAGCTCCCATAGATCTGTGCCTGCCTTTCTCTGAGATCTTGCTACTCTTTGACTAGTACTGTGGTTAAGTGGGCACAGTCACTCCCTGTGAGATTGTGACATCTTCAGAAGCAGAAACTGTTGGCCCCACCTTGGTATTTCAGCACAAAGGAAATGAATGTTTGGACTTGGCTCCCCTTAACAGTTTTTCCAAGAAAGCCTACTCTGTTGTTGAAGGTTTGTAAGCCTTGTGCTAAGGCAGAGCCAGATCTTGTCAGCAAAGAAAGATGGGCTGAGGGCAGGTCTCTTTAGCCACTGAGAGAGATCCTCTGCAAGGAGATGACCTTTCTCACTGCCAAAATCCTCCAGGTGAGTGAAAGGAAAGAAGACAGAGACCAGGTGGGCCACTCTTGGGCCACTTGCGATACTTCATTGCACAATGGCTGTAGTATAATGGACACTGGGCCATGTGCATCCTTTGACTATGTGCAGAAGCAGAGCTCACCAGTCTGTTGCCCCTTTTCATCTACCTATTCCAGGCATAGAACTCGCTATCCCACGACCCAGGTCCACCTTCAATCCTGCCTCATGCAACTCTCAATTCATACCCTAAGTATGCAAAATAATGCAAATGTTTGGCTAAAATGGAAAAAAAGGAGTTAAACAGAATGCAAGAGGATACATTATAAGGTTATTATTGGATAAATTATTAATTAGTTAATTAGCTACTGTATATAATTTTCTTCTTCATTACTCTCTCAGCCCATCCCATTCCAAATGCCTCACAATAATAAGCAAATGATAAAAAGCGGAATATCACCTTGCAGTGGCTTGCCACTCCCTTCTTTTCCTGCTGGGGCCAAGGACTCTTTTTCAAACTATAGGGCCCATCCTTCTGGTGGTCTGGCCAGTTCTACTGCCAGTAATGCTGGTGGGTGAGTTTGGAGACACTTAGCTTTCCCTCTCTGGCACAATCAAAGATCAAAATGCCACTGGTACAGAACAAGTCAGTATGTTCTGGGGTTCCTTGGCATAGTGGCCTTTCACTGCTGCCCAGCAAAGGAAGGCAGCCCTGGATGTCAGACCCATCAGAAGTGAAGATCAGAACATTTTATAGGCTGACCATAGTTAATTTCCATAACCCAGGACAGCTTGATGGACTTTTCCAAGCACACCAGAGTGAAACATAACTGGGAGACATAACTTGATGCACCGCATTCGATCCCATAGCACCTGACCCACATAGCAACACACATAGACAGAAGTCCAGCTCCGTGACTGTCATTTCACTCACACTGCTTGAAACTGGCAACATTTGCTTTTCATAATAACTCTTTCATAGTTAAACTAATTTGAGAAATGCTGCACAGCACATCCCCCTCCTACAGATTCATGCTTTATACTCCCAGCAAGGCTCTGGGAAGTCCTGTAGAGAAGAGACCCAGCTGTGTTTGATTTAGTGTTTCTCAGTCACCCAATCACACAGTCATTGCCTCCCACCTTTCTATGGCACACACTTGAGGAAACTCTACTGAACATCTCCATGATCACACCATTCTAACTCTTTTGGAAACATCACATGTCAGTGGGATTCAAGCAATCATCAGAATCTTTAAGACAAGATCACAAATGTCAGGTTTCAGAGCAAGACCTGGAAGAGTAAAGCTTAAAGTGAGTAGCTTAGGGTCACACAGCTGGTTACAGTAGAACTAGCAAGGGGACCCAGCTTCTGGAAACCAGGCCAGCACTCAGGCTCTAGAAAGACTTGTATGAGCAAGCAGGCCAGGCCCAAGCCCACAGAACCTGCAGCCAGTCTCAATCTAACGCAGCAGGGGGCTCTCTGAGGCCTACTCACAAGCACATCCACACCCATCTGGCCCTTCCTCATCAGAAGACCCACCACACTTTTCTGCACCAGGACAGCCTCTTTGGATTGGCCTCTACTGCCATTAGAGGTCCTGCCCCAAACTGTCTCCCCTTGGGTTCTAGTTGTTCTCCATTAGATCACAAAAGACAGACAACATTTTGGTGACAAAGAAGTAGCAGAGAGCCCTTAGAGTACCGCTGCTTAGAACATGCAAGACTGGTGACCTACAAATGAGTTTGATTTGGCTCAACTCAGAAGTTTTGCTTTGTTTTTAATTGAAATGATTTTCTTAAGAGAGTGTGCTACAAAAATTAACTCAAATCAGTGAAAGATTTAAATATAAAAGCCAAGACTGTAAAATTCTTAGAAGAATACATAGGTATAAATCTTTATGATGTTTGATTTAGATAAAGTGTTCTTAGCAACCACCAAAAGCATAAGCAACAAAAAGAAATAGGTAAATTAAATTTCATCAAAATAAAAAACTTTGGTGCTTTAAAAGACACCATCAAGAATATTAAAAGGCAACCCAGAGAATGAGGAAAAAATCATTTGCAAATCATGTCTGAAAATCATGTATTCAGAATATATAAAGGACTCTTACAACTCAACAATAAAAAGACAAATAACCCA
Source organism: Noctilio leporinus (assembly GCA_004026585.1). Lineage (NCBI taxonomy): Eukaryota > Metazoa > Chordata > Mammalia > Chiroptera > Noctilionidae > Noctilio > Noctilio leporinus. The sequence continues at coordinate 28,591 of PVIW01002596.1, forward strand.
ATTTAAAAATGAGCAAAGGAGTTGGGCAGCCATTTCTCTACAAATATATCAATAGCCCCAATAGGCACATGAAAAAATGATCCACAACATTAGTCACTAGGAAAAATGCAAATCGAAACCACCGTGAGATATCACTTCACACCCACTAGGATGACTATATAAAAAGATGGACAAGACTTCTGGCCAAGATGGAGGTGTAGGCAGACATCCTGCATTTCCCTCACAACTAGAAGAAATAAACATCTGCCTCAAAACTAAATAAAAGCAATGCAGAAATTTCAAAGAATCAACTATCTGGAAGCAAAACAAGTGAAGAAATACTCTGCCGGACAGGCAGAAGGGGCAAAGCTGGGGAGGAAACTGTGGCAGCACTGGAGCTGAGCCTGCAGTATAAAGAGTAGTTCTACATTTAGATCTGGGAAGCTATCCCAGGGCCAGACCACACAGCCCATGGTTCCAGCACCAGACAAAATAGAGCCATATTGCTTCTGACTATGAAAATCAGCGGAGGTTGAGGTGGAGAAAGAAACTGTGGGTCTCAACAGGCAAGTGGCATGGTTCCCTCAGACCCCTACCCCACATACAGTGCCATGATGTGGTGAAATGGGTCATCCCACACTAAAGAATTTCTAAGGCCACCCCCCTTACAATGTAACAAGAGTGACAAAACTACCAAGACACAGAGGCAAATACAGAAAGCTGTCAGGTTGAGGAGACAGAGAAGTATGGCCCAAATGAGGGAGGAGATCAAGGTGCCAGTGGGAGAACTGAGCAATGAAGAGATAGCCAACCTAACAGCCAAGGAGATAGCCAATCTACAGACACAAAGTTCAAAATACTGGTAACTAAGATGCTCACAGACTCAACAGATATGCTTAAATAGAGCAAACACAGAAAGGAAGAAGTGAAGGCTAGGCTATGTGAAATAAAGAAAAATCCACACAAAACCAAGGGTGAAGGGAAGGAAACCAGGGTCCAAATTAAAGATTTGAAACAAAAGGAAGAAATAAATAATCAACCTGTACAGAAAAAGAAAACAAGAATTGAAAGAAATGAGGAGAGGTGTAGGAATCTCTGGGACAACTTTAAGTAAATGTGCCAATATCCATAGCATAGGGGTGCCAAAAGGAGAAGAGGAAGAGCAAGAAATTGAAAACTTATGTGAAAAATAATGAAGGAAAATGTCCCTAATTTGGTAAAGGAAATAGATATTCAAGTCCAAGAAGCACAGACAGTCCCAAACAAGCTAGACCCAAGGAGGACCACACCAAGACACATCATAATTAAAATGTTGAAGATTAAAGATAAAAAGATAAAAAGAGAATCTTAAAAGCAGCAAGAGAAAAGAAGGAGAGTTACCTATAAAGGGGTTCCTGTAAGACTATGAGCTGATTTCTCAAAAGAAACTTTGCAGGCAAGAAGGGCCTAGCAAGAAGTATTCAAAGTGACGAAAAGCAACGACCAACAACCAAGATTACACTATCCAGCAAAGCTATCATTCAGAATGAAAGGGCAGATAAAGTGCTTCCTAGACAAGGTAAAGCTAAAGGAGTTCATCATCACCAATGGAATAATAATATGTCATTATCATATGAAATGTTAAAGAGACTTACTTAAGGAATAGAGGATCAAAATTATGAACATCAAACAGACAACAAACTCATGACTACTAACAACGGAATCTGAAAAATAAAAACAAAAACTAAGCAGACAACCAGAGAGGCAACAGAATCGAAGATATGGAGAACATTTGGAGGAGTGTCAGTTGGGAGGGGGAAGGCGAAGAAGGGGGAAAAGGCACAGGGATTAAGAAGCATAGTGGTAGGTGGAGAATAAACAAGCTGTTAAGAACAGTGCAGGAAAAGGTAAAGCCAAAGAAGGTAAAACCATATGGTGAGTCTGCTTCTCATCATATGCACGAGCACACTGAGGGCCAAACAGGCCACAGGGACTTGCCCAAGATCGCACGTTAGCAGTGGCAGAGCCCATGTCCCTCAGAACCCCTGTAAGCCTATTCAGCTTCCCTAAGAATGTAAGGCCTTGAGATGGTATTGGGAGTAAAACACACATTGTTTTTATGTCCACATGGCCACCCTCATCCACTCCCATTAGGAAGCAAACACCTCTCATACCTGAAGCAATCACTGCAGCACACACTGACAGTGAGGCTGGGAGGCTTGGCAACTTTCTTCTCCCCCATTGCCCTCATCATTTTCTCCCCTTTCAGTATCCCTTGTCTCCGCTTTTTGAATTGTTTCAAACAGGCAGGAGCTCCCTCCTCATATAATAGCATAGTGGGAGACCTCCCTGTAATGGGGTGAGCTGCCAGGAATCAGCCTAGCAGGAGGAAAATGACCCATGTCATAATATCCCGAATAACATGGTACTTCAGTCACTCTCGGGTGACACCTGAATTCTAAATGTCAGCTTAGTAGCTATGAAGCAGTAACTGATTGTGTTCACTCCAAGAGGGCTCCTGTAATAAAAACGTTCCTGCCTTAGAAGTAAACCTTGTGCAGGAACCAGTTTCATCAGAGAATGGAACTTGGATGGAAGAATCTGCCATCATGGGGACCAATCTGCTACACTGCTCTCTGTGAGATATATTTGCTGATGTGATTTGTTAGATAATATTCATGAGGGTCACTCTCGTGAACCTGAATGAGGAGTTCACTTTACAAGTAAATTGTTTCTCCTCAACCACTTCCCCAGACTGCGTTCTATGGGACATCATGAGGTGCTCTAAGGAGAAAGGCGTCCCATGGTCAAATGCATTTAGGAGATCCAGACTGGTGGTAGAGACAAGCTAGCAAGGATACCCCTATTGTGGCTGAGCCCTCCCCACCTCTGGGGCTACCCTCTGACAGTGGGGAGGACAGGGAGGCAGGGCGAGCCCAGTGTCCTGTCAGGCAGGCCCCCCATTCCCATTCACAGCAGAGAAGCTGGTATTCAGGGCTGTGACCAGGGCACTTCATTCACCTTTGCCACCTTCTTCAAGTGAGATTAAGAGCAGAGGAATGAGGGAGACAGCGAGGCAGACAGAATGCACCTGCCCAAACCCAGAGCGAGGGACCCAGTGCTCCGCTGAGTATGGCTTTTCGCAGCCTCTGAGCCACTCTTCTCCCTGACCTGCGCCCTCCCGCCTGCCTTGGCTTGCTCAGGAGTCCAGTCTTGCCCCAGGGAACCCAAGCCAGCTTTGGAGGGGCCACCTCCTGGGCTAAGTCTCATTGTTTAGGTATCTGATTGCTCTCTACAGCTGATCAAATGTGATTTTCCAGTTGAGAGAGAAAAATAAACTCACTAAGAGAAGGGAGCTCAAATGAAGCTACCCTCAAAGACAAAGCCTGAGCGCAATGCAGAGGCAGTGGGGGCTCAGCCCAGCAGCCTCGGTTGCCTGGGTGTCCAGTAAAGGCTGCAAGGGCATAATTTCATGCGTCCCCCCAGGCCTGTGTACACTTACGTGTACAGTATATGTGCATGCATGGACATGTATACATATGCCATATGTGCACTTATGTCAAGGAACCTGACTTCGAGGTTGGAAAATGCAGTCACTGCACTCAGAATCCACAAGGAAGAAAGTGATCAAAGCCCTAAGGGGTGAGGGATGGGGAGTAGAACCCCTCCGAAAGCTGGACAAGGAAGCCAGGGCTCAGAATGCTCAGTCCTGTGGAGAGAAAGAGGCAGGGGGGTGCCAGCAAGCATCAGTGGGAATGCCACCGCAGAGTCCTGGGTCCCCCACGGGTCCAGGAGCATGTATGTGGTTGGGGGTGGGAGATGCAAGGTCTGGGGGACTTGATAACCCTATTGATATAGCACACTGGGACCTCCACAAAGGAGAAGAGATTAACAGAGAGGGAAGAAAGGGGGAACAGAGAAAGAAGGGGGGAGACAAGTGGTGCCGTCCCTGGAGTAGGATGCAGAAGGTCAAGGCTAGCCTCAGCACTGGGCGCTGAGAGCTCACGAACTCCTCCCATGCAGCTGGCCCCTCAACCCCCTTCTGCCCCCAGTGTCTTCTGGCCTGTGACCTCTTGGTGTTTGGACCCCTTACCTCTAAACCCTCCTCATCCATGGACTCCTGGGGGACTAACACTCTCCAAAGATTTCCTGGGCTGCACCTGTGACATCAGGAATCCCTTGAGCCTGCGTTGATTTCTTCCCTAGCCCCTGCCTCACCTGCTCCTGGGATCACAGGCAGCAGGAAGCACATAGCCTATGGTTTGATGGCTTCTCTAAGGTACCAGTAACTGCTGGATGGGGATGGAGATCACTGAGCAGAGGGGACTCCCAATCTCACCACTGTGCATAGGTAGATGCCCTTCTCTCAGCCTACAGGTGTTGAACAGAGCTGGAAGGGGCAGGGCACCCTGAGCAACAGAGCCTTTGGCAAGAATCTTCTCCCAGCATGGCAACTGGTGGGCTCATTTCCTCTTTGCCTCCCCTACTCCTCAAGACTCCTTGCTTGAAAGTCTCCCTCTTCCCTGAGCCCAGCCTCCTCTCACACAGCCACTCCCCAGTGTCTGCCGATAAGGCTCCAAGAAGCCCCATGCAGCTCTGTGAGGCGAATGCATTTGGAAGCATAAAATCTGTCATAAATCTAGTGAGACCAGAGTAGAATAGAAAGATGGAATTTCACTTCTTTCTCCTGGTTCTAGCTTTGACGTTGCCATTTGCGGTCAGCTTGGTGCAACCCTGCCTTTACTCATACATTCCCCAAGAAAGAGTCGGCACACCTGAGTTAGTCTCCACCAGCCCTGGCCCTTCTGGGGAAATCTGCTGCCTCAGGGGTAGAAGAGAGCATCCCATCAGCTATGCCTACCACAGGCCCTTCCAGAGGCTCTAGAGAGTTTAAACACTTCCCAAGGAGGGTCCATTCTGGGAAGAGTCCAGCAGGACAAGACTGCCTCATGTAAAGGGGAAGAAGGATGTGGTGTCTGCAGAAGCTCAGCAGCCTGGGAGGCAGGGGTCGCCCAAGGGGTAAGCAGGTCCTCAAGAGGCACCCACCCACAGGAGGGAGCCTCACCCCTGCTGCCAGCAGTGTTGGGTGCCGTGCCTGCGGGAGCTTTGGAGGCAGTGGGTTGGAGCTCTGCTGTGAGCTGCCCAATGCTCCACAGTGATGTGCAGGTTTCCTGGTACCATGTCACCTGCCATTGGTGGCCTAGGTTCAGAAATGGACACCACCCCTTTCCTGGACTATAAGTATCTTGTGGGTGGATTATTGGGGCTATGGCAGAGGAAAGTGGGAAGAGCTGTGGGAAAGGTTATGGGCTGGTATGAGGTGGAAGAGCCCTAGGGAAGCACTATGTTTCCTTTCTTCCTGTCCTCGGGGCCACCAGACAGGAAGGTGTACAGTGGGGAAGAGTCAGAGTAAGGCTTGTCCTGAGACCTGCGTGTGGTCACCACAGAAATTATGGCAGCCAGCACTAGTGGGCACCTGCCAAGTGCCAGGCTGGGACCAGGCCTTGCCTACAAGATCCCATTCACCCTCAAAAGTAGGATCTGTCACTCGATAGCTGGGGGGACACTTGGATAAGCCCCAGTGCCCTAAGCTCCTCATATCATAGTGTTCTTATCTTTCAAAAATGGGAGTCATGGTGTCTTAAGGCTGTTGCAGAGAGAACCAGGCAGCACTCAGCACAGGGGGCACCCATAGGAATGCTCAACAGTCGTGAGCCAGCACTATGATCCAGTCTTTTCCAGAAATGTACCTCCAATGGCAGACCAGAGAGTTAGGTACAGTATGTTCTTTGAAGTGTTATGCATCATTATTTTATGTAAAGCATATATAAATGAAATGTCCAACACTTTAGGAATTGTTCTATGTATGATATTATACCCAAAAGTAGACAGCCAAATGGACAGCTGTTAAAAAGAAGGTTCATGATTTTTTTTAATACCAAAATGCTTAGACTAGAGTTTTAGGGTACACAATGATAATAAAATAGATAATGAGACCACAAGTTAAAGTAAATATACAAATTATTAACAGAATTATAGACACTATTTCTCTACTACTTTATTATGGCTAACTCCCCAAATTTTTGTTATTAGGCATCTGTTGATCATATAATAAAATATTTGATTTAGTTAAACAACAAAAAGTGAAAGCCACTAAATATTATGTAGAATGGAAGGCATAAGGAGGTATAAGGGAATAGGATGTAAATGATGTCTTGGGAAGAAGCACCTCTGACTAAAATCATGGGAAAGACCCAGAAAGAGAAGGATAGAGTCCATGGAGAGAAAAAGAAAACTGACTCCATAATAAACCTGAGTTTATAAGGAATAAATAGGCACTGTGGAAATCATGTTACATCTGGAAAAAAGAACAATAAATAGTTATGCAATGTAAATCTTTTATAATAAACTGGTGAAGACCTGATGAGATAACATCAGTGCTAGCTAGCATCACGGGATGTCTGAGGCCCAGCCGCCCCCACGGGTGATCTTGGCAGGTTTAGCTGGCCATGATCCGAGGTAGCCGGATCATGTGTGTGATGACACCGGATGTGTCATCACACACATGATGACCTCCACCTGTGTGTGATGACACCGGATGCCCTCCAGGACAGAGGAAGTAAGATGTTCATCATACATCACACACCCATCTGACCCTTTCTAGCATCTACCTAGAGTTTTCTGAACCTTCTTTTCTGCACCTGGCTTTCTGGGTCTTCATAGACATTTTATCCCACATTTTCTTCCACTCTCTTTCTGCTTCAGTTCAAAGCCAAGGCCTACTCCTCTGAAACACACCCAGAATGCAAGGGCTTCAAAAGGTTTTAAAAATTATTTAATAGGAACAAATGTGTGCTAGGCACTGTGCAGGGAGGTTAAATTAATGTTAAGATACCTTGTGCCAGGTCAGATCCACAGAAGGAGCCTCATGCCTTGAGTGAGTGGATTAACTTAAAAATTATTTTATCCACTGTATGAGTCAGAGTTATCCTGAGAAACATACCAACAGGTTATGTGTGTGTGTGCGTGTGCGTGTGTGCATGTGTGTGGAGAGAGAGAGAGAGAGAGAGAGAATGAGAGAAATTTTAAGAATTGGCTCACAGTTGTATAGACTGGTGGGACCAAAATCTGCAGGATAAGTCTGTAGTCTGAACACCTAGGGAACAGTTACAATTCAAATACAAAGTCAATCTGGTGGCAGAATTCATTTTTCCTCAGGGATGTCAGTCTTTTTTTAATGTAGACTTTCAACTGATTAAGGGCAATATGATTACTCAGTATTTACTGGTTTAAATGTTAATCTGATTTTAATTTAAAAAATACTATCTCAGAAAAAATTAAAATAAAATATCTTCTCAGAAACATCCAAAAATTTTGAACATATATTTGGAGTCCATGGCCTAGGCAAGTTGACATAGTAAACACACCATCACACTAATCTCATACATGGATGCATGAGGAAAAAAGCTAGTCTTTGGAGACACTATGACTTAGTTATAGAGCTGGCAGAGCCTAGACTCAAATTCAAACTTATGTCTAAGCAATTTCCCTCTTTCCCTCTTCACCTCTTAAACAAAATCAAACATTTTTTCCTCTTTCTTTAACCAGCCTTTTTCTTGAACCCAGAAGCCCGATTTCCAGATCTTATTCAAACTCAGAGACCACTCTGAAGGGATCACATGTCAGTCTGATAAATTTTCTAGGAAAGCCAAAAATATTCAATGAACACACATCAGGGATGCACATACTGTCCCTTCAGGCCCACTCCATGAGTCCAGTTCAGTCACTGACCTGCCTGCCGTCTTTTTCCATAACCAAGTTTGATGTCTGCTGAGTGTGACCAGGACTAAATATTGACCAAGCCTTTCTGCAAGGATCTGGAATTTTTTCCTAACTAGTCAAATAGAACCAATTCCTGCCTGCCCAGAACAGATTAACGCTATCCTGGCAAAGGCATGTATTAAACTATTAGCTTGATTCATATGAAATTGCTTATATTTGACCTACAGAAACAGCATTTTCACACTGTTCAAGGAAAAATGAGCTCAGCTTTTCCTGGTCAGACCTCACCGTCCTTGGTGGGTTTTTTTTTTTTTTTTTTTCCTATGGAGAGAAAATTTCCACTCCCTTGGTGGACAGGAATGAAAGATGCTGTTATTAAAAACAATCCAAAGCGATTTGAGAAGTGACAGCATCTTTTAGACCAATGAGGTAATGCATCCAGCCTGCCTTCTCTGCCATTTAACTTCCTGTCAGGAGGCATGGAATGTGAACAAATTGATTGTCCTGTACAAAGTCAAATAAATAAATAGCACTGCTTAATGCAATCATTTTCCATATTGCCTCATCAAAACCCATGCAGTCAAAGCCATTTATGAATTACGTAGGTCCCTACTGTTGTCATCTTTTTAGCATGTTGCTCTCAAAGATGCCTGCAGGTGGGGAGAAAAAGGAGACCAGGTGCTAATCAATCTTGAAACCGTAATAAGAAATTATTTAGAAAGATGACAGCTTGCGTGAACCATTTCTAAATTTCAAGAGGAAACCAGCAAGGAACTAAGTCATTAATGGAGTGATAGGAAGGAGGTTGGGGGGGAGGGTTATTATTAAAGAATAATTACCTTGGTGTCTTTGTCTTGTGTCAGGTTTGCAAAGGAAAAATAAATCAACCTTGGAGATAAGTAAAGGTGAGTAGGACCCAGGCCCAGAGTCTGAGTGGGCTAGAATAAAATGACCTTCCATCTAGCTCATTGGAGTCTTATTTCTCTTCCCTTTGATCATTCTCAAAGCTAAGATAACAGTCCCAGAAAATCAAGGATAGGAAGACTCTAGATATGACTGCTGGTGGGACATTTGAGTCATTCCATCAGCAAGTATGAGTGGATCAGAGGATCTTAGGCAAATATTCATGAATGAGGGGAGGCCCAAAGCTGCAAGAAGCAGACATTATACCTGGAGATCAAAGGCCACTCACCCTCCCATGTGGGAAGAATGACTCCCAGGAGGCAGTGACTATAACATTGATTAGTAGTCTGTGGTAGAATGACAAAAGTATGAAAAATGTATGAAAAATGCAATGTTTTCATAAAAATAAGATCATTTGAACTGAAAGAACTATCCTTTATTATTATGTCCTCACCACTTTGGAGGGATAGAGGTCAAGGTGTCTTCTATTTTACAGACTTAATCATGGATATACATGGTCATTATATTTCCTGTGGCCTCACAGGGAAGTCACATTTAACTCAAGGTTAGGTTATAGAGGCAGCACGTAAGGCAAAAGTCTGACAGCCTAATCAGTCATTCACATGATGGCTTGCATGCATCCCTATATCATTTGGAATGCAAGTAACAGAAAACCCACTGCACATGAACTTAAAGTCCAGAGGGAATGTATTCACAACGAAGGTTGAAAGGAAGCAGAAAGAAAGCTTCACTCTTAAGGTGAGCCTCTTGGGTTGCTTTCCTGGGTTACCATTGGCAGCTCACACAGCAACATGGTGGACTCAAGGACCAGCCAGCTTTTGCCCCATCTCAGGTTCCCAACCAGGAGGATACTCAGAGCACAGAGTTTAAAGATCCAGAAGTTAGTCTATAAGCCCTAAATTTCTCATAGGCAGGAGGTGTGGCTTGCCTCTGTCCCTACATAGAACCTGGAACCAAGTTGGTGCCCAGAGCTGTTTGATTAATTAATTAATTACTTGCCAAATGTTCATTCTTCTCTGACCACATGTTATGAGGGGTTTTAAAACGTGGTCTCCAAGTACCTGACACTCTTTGCATGAGGTATCTTCTCACTTAAATCTGGGCTCTACGGTGGTTGGACATGTGGAAAATGAAGAAAGCTCTGCTATGTTAGTTTCCAGGATAATGCCATAAGAAACTCCTGATACCATTCAAGTCCTAGCTCTTGGGATGCTCTCTCATGAAGCCCAGCTACCATGACATGAGGAAGCCCAGGGCTCACGAGGAGGAAAGGTGTTTTCTGGACACCAACCCAAGCTAAGTTCTCAGTCAAAAGCTACTATAAACTTCCAGACCTGTAAGCACAGAAGCCTTTTCAACAACCCCAGTCCAGCATCACCTAATTGTAACTACACAAGAGAAAGTAAGCAAGTCATGCTCAGCTGAGCCCAGCAAACTCCCAGAACTGTGAGAAACAAGAGTGATAGGTGTGGCTTTAGTCCATACATAGATAAAGCATGTTACATGGCTTAAAGATGTAACTTGAGACAAAGAGTCAAGCAAGATGCTCTTCAAGTTAGGCAAAGATCTCAACAAGGAAGCTCCTCTTTAACTCAGCAGCCTAATGGTGGGGTAGGAGGAACCAAAAGGCAGTGCTTATAGACAAGGCTGCTCCATCTGGTTCCCAAAAGAGTCAAGGGACCACAATGGCCCAAGAAGGAAAGATACCTTCTCCAGGAAACCAGAAGATGGCCACTTCTGAGCCTGGAAAGAAGCATCCACAAGTGCTAGAATTCTAGATCTACAGGTCCTCTTCAGAAATCTGTGCTTGGCAGCCAAGCCCACAGAGGAAGGAAGCAGGAGTGAACTCACTATTGGTTGGGCATTTAAGCTATTCCATCATCTTCTGAGATAGACACTTATGTGAACAGAAATAAAGCTGGACAAAGCAGTAGCCACACTGGCCTCATAATCAAGAGCCCCTCAGCCCTGGTATGGAAACTATGGCCCCAGGAACACAGGGCCTACTACCTGCCAAATGTGATAGATCCCAGCACGTGTATGCATGTAATGGCAAGAGGAGAGATTTCTAAGACGTAAAAGAAGACTCAAAAGATAGACTAAAGGAGGCTTCTCTTCCCTCCTCCCTGAGTCCTCAGTCTGTAGTCATACCCACCATCCCTAGCACCCTTGTTCGTCCCTTCCACTGACCCTTAAAGAGAGCAGCCTTCGCTTTCCAGATGCTTCCTCTTGAAGGAATCACTCTACTGATTAGTTCTCACCTTGCCAATACAGATTGATACCTGCTGTGATGTTACCTACACTCTCCCTCAGGAAACTTGGAATATCCATCTTCCATTCAGAGCAGGGCTCTGGACACTGGCACAATTGTCATTTGGGGCCAAACATTTCTTTCTTGTAGGAAGTGGTCCTGTGCATTACAGCACATTTAACAGTATCATCTCTACCCAAAAGACAAATGTTCACCAGGGATGAGAGAAGAGAAAATGCCCCTATTTGAGAACCACTGTACAGAGGTAAAAAGAGGCTGCCATAAGGGTATAAGGGAAGGAACAAATGAACAGGTAAATGAGTGACTGAATCATGAATGGAGTGAGTGAAGGAACCAAAATTGTAAGTGCATAAAGCTGAGGTCTGCAGGCAGAGAATCAGTTAATGGGCCAGTCAGTCCTACTGAGGCCCGAATCCTCCATGGGCTTCTGCTGGCTATGTAGTTCGATGCATTTCCAATTAACAAGAAGAGTTGCAGATGCCAATGGACCTTTAATAGGGTCATGGGAATGGGGCCTCTGATAAGCCAGGCTGAAGAGCAGGGAATGGGAAACTCTGGCACCTCTCTGCCAAGGTGCTGATTCATTCTCTTTGTCAAGTTGCAATTTGGGATGACAGCTTCTCACCTTCTGTTTCCCCAGATGCCATCTGTACAGGTTACTTGCTCTAATTTACCCAGCATTTCTCCTCTCTTGACCTCCCTCTAAGCTGTATCTTTTCTTCCTCTCTCTTCTTCCATCTGGCCCTTCTTTGGAGTTCATGGATTGTTGTGTGCTCTCCCTCATGAAAGTAGGACCAGTAAGCTTTGGGGCTAAAGGTCAGCAGGCTTTTTCAATTAGAGGGTTAATGCCTTAGACTAGAAATCAAGTAATTTTCTCAAAATACACAGATGCCAAGGGGGCAGATACAGACAGGAACCAATCAGTCTCTTCATGGATCGTGGAGTCTGAGGTCCTAACCTGACATCATTTCAGGCAACTCTGGGCCAATAGATCTGATTTTTATAGATAATGAGACAATCTAACATTTATTGTCCTGTTCATTCAATACTTATGAAATATTTACCACCTACTCTACCATGTGTTAGTTGCTGGGGATACAAACAAAAATAAGAAGCTGTCCTTAGTGAGTTTACGTATCCAGCAAGGGATAGAGGCACACACACCAGTAATTTCAGTTAAATGTAAGTAGAGCTATAGTTCAGAAGAAAACAAAGCATTTGCCACATTAGTAGTTCTCAAACTTTGTGGGGTGTAAGGTCCCCTTACATTTTAAAAAAATTACTGAGATAATTACTGATGTAATAAGTTTTTTTTAAGTTGAAGTACATGAGGAAAATCCATGCCTCACAGATAGGTAGTTATAAAAGGAAAAGGTATTACTGTAGCTTTCTCAGATAATTGGGGACATTCTTCTTTAATATTACACCAAAACTCAATACATTTAGTTGCAATGTGGACTCTTAAACTGAATCAATAAAAAGTTCGCAATAAAGTTGCATTAAAATACATTCATGTATTTTAAATTTTTTTATGGGACTTTAACCAATGCTTGATTTGATCATATCTTGTATTGATCATTTGGCAATTTTAATACACTGAGTTGTGCAGACCTTCCAAATGTTGACACATCATAGCACATCAAATACTATTTTCATAGTCAAGTTTCAGAAAGCTGTCAAGCTGCCCCAAAATCTAATTTTCACTTGAAGGCTCAAAATTTATCATTAGCAACCAACGGTTGCAGGTGTTTTCCATGGAATGGTAGTCTTACTTTTTATTTTCAAGAAAATATCTGCCAAATATCTAAGTCTGAATCACCAAAATTTGTATATCTGTCTTTTTTTTTTTTTCAGGTGAAAAATGATGTCCCATGAATAAAGCTGGAGTTCAGCTTCCAACTCAAATAATCACAAGGCTGCTCTTCCTTAAGACAAACACAGTACATCAGTATGCAGCAGAAGGGTTTTCTTAGAACTCACCATTTTATCACACAGAGTCTTAAAAGAACTTGCACTCAAGATCAAGAATTTTAAAAATTATTGACTTTTACTGCTTCATCAAGGACATTCTTAAGTAAAACTGGCATTGTTTTTCTTGTTTGTTCTGTTCTTAGTAATTGTTATTGAAGGACAGAGTGGCCACTAACACATACTTTGGTGCCACTAATTTCATTCTTGCAAAGGTGAGAATTAAGAACCCTGGCTTCATAGTCAGGTAGATCCAAGTGTTACCTATTGTCCACCAAATACCAACACAATGAAATAAGTAAACGGCATGTACATTTTAAAAGTTCTAACACCGAAAACAAGTTAGTTCTAACACCGAAGACCCCCTAAAAAGTCCCCTAGGGATCTATGAGATACATTTTGGGAACCTCAGTGCTATGGTAGCATTAGATTTCTCAAGCATCTCCTGAACAAACTACCTGTCGTGTTCACACTCAGCTTTGCTTCTGAGTGGCCTCAAGAGATTAAACACACAAAGGAAAAAAAAAAAAAAAAAAACACAAAAAGTGAAAATCTAGGGGGGAAACATTTCAGGCAAAATACAGTCTATACAGCAATGCATTAACTAAAAAAATAGTTGAATTCAGCAGATAGCTTAATTTAGCTTAAAAGGCACTTTTAAAAAAAGCTAAATATGTTGAGACATTACAGACCTAATTAATATGTTTTCTAGTAATAATCAGTAGCATTTATTAAACATTCACTAAGGGACAGGCATTGTGCTGAGACCTTGGCCTATGTTAATTTGTTTGATCTTTCCAACAACTCTATGAAACAAATATAATTACCTCCATTGATAGGCCAGGAAACTGACACTCAAAGAGGTGAAGTAATGGCCCCCATATTAAACATTAGAAATAAGAAAGCAGAATGGCAATTGCAAAATTGATTCTGTCTGTCCAGGAACCAATGTTTTTACTAGCTTCCCTGCTTTGTGGTACCTTGGGTAGGGCTGACCTCCTAGGCTGAGCTGCTGGTGCTATTCTGCTGCTTGCCAGGGGCTAATGCTGGCCTGTATCCATGCGGACTGGTCCCCCAGGGCAGCTGCAGGCACAGCTGCTCTCCTCCAGGAAACCAGGGCTCTGCCACACTTGTCACTCCTCAGGAGGTAGTCTTGCCTCCCCATGACTCCCATTTCCTGTATTTGTTACAGTGGCAGTGGCAGCCCCACACTTCCCACAAACTATCAGGCCTGCCCCCACCCTCACCACCATGCTTGTGACATATATAGAAACGCCTGCCCACTGACATCCTGGGGAACTGCAATAACTATAAGCAAACCTTCTTCTTTCTTTCTTTCTTTCTTTCTTTCTTTCTTTTTTTTTTTTTTTTTTTTTTGATTAGCAGTTTGAAAGTGAGACAAATTTGCTTTTCAACTAAAATCCATTTCCTGATAAACTCACTGCTTGGAACACTCATACAAAAACTACCTACCAACCCATGCCTGTCCTGCCCAGCCTCAGAGCAAGTCCCTACCTGGAGAGTCAGCCTGGGGAGAGTGGAATCCTAGGGAAACTCTCAGGGCAGGACTGAAAGCCAATGTCCCCTGTCCTCCAAGCACCACCTCACTGTCTTCCTCCTACCTCAGGATTTGGGCAATGTGCAGGTCTGCTTGTCTCCCCTTTCTTTCTCCCAGGACCCAAACTCAGGAAAGGACCTGGGGAGTATAGTCTGAGGTACAAGGGACCCACCAGCCTCAAAGCATCACGCATGCTGGATTTCTATGGATGTAAATGACTTCCTCCAAAGGAATGCATCTTGGAAGTTTCTGGTATGGAGAAGGAGCAGGACCTTCCATGAGAGAGGGCAGGGACTCCTCAGGGCATCTCAAACCAGAAATGGGGACAGACAGCTCCCCTGGAAAGGGTGTGGGGGGACAGAGAAAGGAGAAGGAAAGCTAACATTGGGAGAGTCAGTCTCCCCACTCCAGCCTTTGGCCCCAGAGAGGCCCAGACCCATAAGCACACCTCATGGAGGTTTCACACTTGGAGACAGACATTTGGGCAGGAGAGCCCCATCCTCGCCTTGATTAAGCCTCAGACTGACTTATTAGAGAGTCATAGTCCATATTCTTCACGCTACAAGAGTAGAAGATAAACAAGAAAATGAAAGCCTAGAAGTTAACTTCTTTAACTCCAAGTCAATAGTCTAGCATTTGCTCTTTGGCATGGGAAGCTATTTATATGCTGAAAGAAGGGGCATTAGGAGATGAGTCATAAGGCTTCTCAGGATGAGTAGAAGAATGTGCTTGCTGCTTGCATAGACCTGATAGCAAGGCAGCACCTTGCCTACCTGGGGCCATGAGTGAGCTGTGGAGCAAGTGAGTTCCTAGAGAGGAAACAGTCAGTTCAGTGCAACTGCCTTGCAGACTCAGCAAACTCCACAAAACTCATCTCAGTGAGCAAGACCCAACCTCTACTGCAGTCCTCCTCAGCCAGGGCTGCTGGAGTCAGCAAATACAAGATGCCCAGCTGAATTTGAATTTCAAACAATAGCTTTTTTTTTTTTTTTGTCCCAAATATGGCATGGGACATACTAACACTGAAAAATTGTTCTTTGTGGGAAGTCTACTTAGGATATACTTTTACTAAAAAGTTATTAATTGTTTAACTGGGCATTCTATTTCTTTTTCTGGCCACCCTATTCTCATGACTTCAAGTCACAGGCATCAAATTTTCACCTTTTTGCCATGATACACAGCAGCCTGGAGTCTCTCGTTCCTTTTGAGAGAGGTGGACCCAGTCAAGGCTGTGAGGGG
This sequence comes from Noctilio leporinus, assembly GCA_004026585.1. NCBI lineage: Eukaryota > Metazoa > Chordata > Mammalia > Chiroptera > Noctilionidae > Noctilio > Noctilio leporinus. Next base: position 44,292 of record PVIW01002596.1, read on the forward strand.
AGGAGAAGAACATGGGTTCTTTATGCTAGACCAGTAGAACACTTATATTTGAGAAATGCTATTTGAGATAGTAACTCTACAGGAAAGCAACAGCTCCAGAACCACAGCTCGAGTTTCTGTGGCCACAGAGGCTTCCCAGGCATTTCTTGCTTCTCAACATCTTGAGGTTCTGGGCCACACAGGTAAACTCCAGGGATAGCACATCAGCATTTGGTGGGGCCGGGGGGGGGGGGAGGTATGGGAATGAGAGCACCAGGAACCATTCTCTTTAGGGCACAGACAAGGAGGGAAGACATGAGAATGATACCAACAGAGTTTTAGGTAGATCAGCCATCACTACCCACTGAAGAGTTGGTGAATCCCTGAGCTCCTGGCTTACATAAAACCAGGAAGGGACCCAAGGCAGTGGAATACATCCCATACCAGCAGGGAATGTTTTGCCACAAAAGAAAAGAAATCCCCTCTGAGGGGATTCGTTAGGTAAAGTCTTGGCTGAGTCCTTCCTAAGGGGCTGCAGGCCTTTCACAGCTGGACAGACACTCACTAATCCCCATAAAATTCCAGTGCCTAAGAAGTGGAAGGAATTATAGACATAAAACTGTTATCAGAAGGATTCAGGCGGATTTCTCCTTTTTCCACTTCCTCTATCTCCTTCTCCTTGTCATGCTTTTAAGAATAATGCCTCACACATATAGAATGCTTTGCAGTTTAGAAAGAGCTTTCCTGAGTGCTGTGAGGCTGGGCAGTACAGTCTCCTTTTCCTTCCCTTTGACACAGGCACGTGGATATGTCTGTAGATGCTGATGTGTCTCCTTCATAAACCCGATGTCATCCCTGCACCTCTGGCAGGTAGGGCCACGGTTCTCCAGCTCACTGAATGCCCCTTAGACCCAGCATTTTGGTAGGTAGCCCCTCCCTCCCGACACCACAGGTCCCCAAGAGGACAAGCTAGGTGGCTCTTAGGACATCACACTGCAGGTGCGGAAGCTAGTCCCAAGACACCCCTGCCTGAGGGAATCTGGCTTCCTGAAAAAAGTATTAAAAGAATAGCTTGGATTTATTGTGCACCTATTATATTCCAGGCCATTTATACCACACTATGGTATAATTCTTAATACTTCTGAAAGTAGTGTTACCTCAGTTATACAGATGCTGGAACTAAGGTTCAGAGAAGATCAGCATTTGTCTGAGGTCATGCAGCCAGAAAGTGGTAGAGCTGCGATTCCAAGCCAGGGACTCTGATTCCTGTTTTTTATCATCTATGAAGATTGTGTGAATCAGGAATTCAGGCAGAGGTTGGCAAGACAATTCTTTTCCCTCCATGTGACATTGACCAGGATCCCTCAATGCTATTCATCTGGTGACTAGACTAGGCTGAAGGGTCCAAGATGGTCTCCCTTGCCTGCCTGGCACCTGGTAGGACCAAGTAGTAGGCTGGGCTGAGGTGGGCCCTGTACCAGGGTAGCCGGAAGCCAAGAGACCAAGGGGGAACTGTCACATGCTCTTAGAGGCAAGGCCAGGAAGTGGTCAAGTATAACTCTGCCACACTCTATTAGTCAAAGTAATCATACAACAGTTCATATTCCCAGGGAAAAAAATGGGTGCTATCTCTCCCTGGGAATGAATGTCAAAGAATTTGCTACCATCTCTATTCCACCACATGTAATAAGTAAACCCCCAGATGTGACGTAAGTCAGGACTTGGCCAGGCTACCTCTCTGGAGCTACAAATAGCTAACTTACCCCTCCTGCCTTATTCTAGTAGGAGGAACATGTTGGCAGGAAGGGGACACGTCAGATCTCTGTGACAGAACCACATGTTTCTGGGATTCTTAGGCTGGGCTATCTGCTGAGGATAAACAATGATCATGACCAAAAAAAGGTAGGGTCTGAAAACGGGCACACCAACAAAGTATTCTAACCCTGACTGCATAATTCCTGTAACTTTTCTTCATAAATTATCTAAACAGTTAAAGGTTAAGAGGCCAAGCAAATGTGGCTGAATAAAACCTACCATTCAGGCAACACAAATGAATTAGTACCCACCCCAAGGAAATATTATGGAACCTCCAGGAAATACAAAATCCACAATTCAATCTTGTACCTCTTGGCTTGCTCAGTAAGGAGACTTTTTTCCTAAGTGGTCCTTGATGAGAAACCTCTGGCCTGCAGAGACCCCTTGGTGCCACGGATGAAATGAATACTTCCCAGGCAACTCGTGTTAGAGGAGAGAGACCCGACCAGTGTCCGATAGACGAAGGCCTTGAGCCCCTGTCTCCAAAATCCTTTCTTGGGTAACAAAGGTTGGGGGGGGGGGGTGCATGTACACATCATAGATCATTGTGAAAGGAGAATGCTTTATAGAAAAAGAGTTATTATGTTTAAACCACAATAGAAGGAACATGGAGGGCTTGCTCCAGGGTATGGTCTGCTGAACAAGAAAGATGTTGACAAGGACTCCAGGTGGCTCAAAAATAGGGAGGGTAAGGTTGCATGTGGGTTGAAATTTAACACCTGCTGTATTACAATAGGCAAGTCAGGGAAGTTTGCTAGATTCAAAGATTGTATAGAAAATTCCCATTGCCAGCTTCTAACTGGGGTCCCCCAGTTATCACATGGGGGCCTGTATGCACCCAGCTTTTCCAGTTTCCTGGCTTAGCCTGACCTGCATGGGGCTCCACACCCCACCACCATCCCTGGGGGTTTCTGACAGTCCTGAGATGCAATGCAGTATTTTAGCTTCATTCATTTCTTTTCAACCACAGAGTACAAAATACCCACTACACAGAAATCAGCGTTGACAAAAGCTGGGAACCGGTGAGAAATAGATACTGTCCTTGGCCATAGGCGAGTTCTAGAAACTCTCTGGACCTCAGTTTCCCCTTATGTAAAATGGACTTGTATATGATTGCTAAACCTCTTCCACATTTTTATGCTGGGAACTAGCACTAATGACCTTTAAAGGTCAAGTTCATGCAAAACCATTCACTTTTCCCCTTCCATACCTAATAAGTACTTTTCTGCACAAAACATTTATCCTCTAGGGACACCATCCTGAGGGTTTGAACCTTTTCTAGTTTTCAAGGCCAGGACTCTGGAGAATTCTATCAAATCTTCCCCAGAGGCCAGAGCCTCATCCCACTGTTCTTGCTGTCTCATGGAGATCAGAAATGCAGAGCAGACTTTTAATTTCCCATGTGTATCTGGGGCAAGGAGATAGAGCTTCAGTGTGATTTGCTGCTCTGAAAACCCTCTACTTGGCTTCCAGGCCTGAGCAGTTACTCTAACTCCTCAGCACGTGCTAATTCTCTCGTCACTGGGGGGGTATGAGGGTGATAGTGTCCCAGTTCAAGATGCTCCCCAGGCCTTGAGAATGTCTGATTCCAAAACAACAATCCATTCATCTTCTCCACAGTCCCCTTACATCCCAGAGCTCCAGTGCTGGCCACATGGACCAGCGTTCTGCTGCCTGAATCAATTAGTCAGGGGAGCAGAAGGCTGGCTGAGTGGCTACATCCTGACTGTTTGTCAGGTCCTACTGCCCACTTACATAAACCATTGCAGCCCTGGATCCCAGCTACCTCCGTCCATAGCTATACCCTTCTGCAGGCCCCAAATGTGGCTGCCACTTTTGGGTTTCCTGACCCAGTTGCCTGTTGTCACCACAACCTGCTATTCTAGAAGTTTCCTAAATAAGTGTGAGGACCCTACTAACTAGAGAGTTAAGGCATCTATTTCAAGTTCAGGCAGCTCTTCAGTGAAAGGCAAGGGCCAGGATGCCCTCCAGTTACACTGTCATGGTGGCTGAATTGGGAGGCACCTCCACAGGTATGAAGGCTGGACCTAGTGTGAAGGTAGCAGCACCTGAGGGGGACAAGCCTGCAGGGCACACACTTCTCTGACTAAGGGCACAGAGGTGCATACACTGCAGAGTACTAACATGGTAGAGATGGCACAGAAGGTAAAGCAGGGTGAGGTATGTCCCAGTTCTACCATGGTGTTGATTAATTATCTCCCTGTCCAATTCATGAAAGCTCTAGCAGCTTGATTGGATTGGCCCCAGCCCCTTGCCCCTTGCCTCTGTCACCATCCACCTATTTTTTAGGTATAATATGGGTCTGAGGCTCTGGTCCTTCAGAGGTAGGGCCCATGAGCCTTGCCAAGCTATTTGCATTGATGGCTTTGGCAGCCTTCTCCACCCAAACTTTGGGAGTCAGGACTAGCTTCTCACTTGTGTCTTCAGCAGTTAGCCCAGAGCCTGGCAACTATCAGAGGGTGTTCCACTGATGTATGTGGCATTCGTACATGGATGGACAAGTGGGTGGATGGATGGAGAAAGAGAGGGAAAAATGAATGTTAGCTCCTAACAGGATTTCCATGCACTCATGCCTCTCCTTTGCTCATACCTGTGAACCTGGCCAGACTGGCACTTTGACAAGTCACACAATGAGCCAACCTGGTGGTACAGCAAAGGACTGGCATGTTACAGACAGGCTCTTCATGTGGGCCAGTCATCTGGCCTGTGCTATAAGCCCATATGCTTTAGAATGGTCTACGACATACATCATGCTGAAATATATGTAGTACCTCAAGGCCAATGGACACTGGGTCTCCAGCCAGCCCAGCCTTCCCCAGCAGCAGGAGCCAGGCACATTGGAATGGACGTGAGAGTGGCTATGCTCGTGAGTGGAATGGTCCTGAGAGGGAGGCCATGCCTAAACACAGGACCTGCTGGATTTCAACCTCCTTCTCTAATGACCCAACAGTGTGTTGCCTAGGGGGTCCTTTAAGAATAAAGGACCCCTAATTAAAGATAATTTGCTTTTTCCAATTCCATTTACCATTGCTTGTAATTATTCTAAATACTGGTTTAGAATAAGAGATTTCTTCCCCTCCCCTGCAAATTCTAGCTTTAACTTCTGCAGAATTAGACAGCAAAATTCCAACTCCAAGAGTAAAAGCCAGTCCCTGTCAGTGGAAAAAGGCAGCAGACAAGGCCTTGGGGATCAGAGAAACCACAGACCTAAGTGAAGGGTTTTCAATGAAGCAAATCACTCTGAAATGAAGGTGACAGCAGGTTTCTCTGCCATCTCCCCAAGGACAGACAGGTGCAGAAAGGCAGGGGAAGGGCAAGGGTTTTTTGGGGGGTGACTCATGCCCACTCTGTATGAGCAGCAGAACCCTGGGGCTCAGGCCATGTGGCTTCAAACCCCTGTGGGGTTCAAAGAATGAGCTCAGAATGTGGCCACGGAAATGGCTGTGAGCTGTGTCTATGGGAAGATCACTCTCACCTGAACAGTGTGTGAGCACTTGACCTTTTTCTTGACCTTTGATATTCAGGGATTCTTTAACCTTCTTTAGCTTGACCCAGTAGACTTCCTGTCAGCTGTCCTCCTTCCTTTGGCCTGAAATCCTTGTCAGGTTTCACAGGTGGGGTCCATCCCTTAGAGTCCCCTCCAGGAGGAGTTTTAAAGGCATCCAGATGATGAGATGTTGCACTTATAAGCCAGCTACATGGCTGCCACCCCCCAACACACACACACACACACACACACACACACACACACACTCACACACTGCTTGCCTATTCACAAGCCTCCTTTTAGTGACCTTAAAAAGCACCTGCGGCCAGCAGCCAGAACTCATGCCTTGACAGGAGCACCTGAGCTTCCATGCAGGGCTTCCCAGACTAAGCCACGTGGCAGGATGTGTTCAGGGTCCCTGTGCCTAACACTTGAGACTGGGCCTTATCCAGGCACTCCCTTCACCTCAGTCCACTTCCCAAGTTTCCTGCACAGGGTCTCAGCCTCCAGTCCTCCTGGAGACACACGAAGCCTCCTCTCACAAGCCCCTGAACCTGCTACAGACAGCCACACAGTTGGGAGCCTGCAGGCCTCCCACCGGATTCCGAGATTGAGCTTTCTGTGCTGCACAGGAGCTTCCCCTGTGAGCCTCCCAGGCATACCTGTGTCTACTCCCCTGTTCCACTGTCCCCTGCCCTAGCCAGATGGGAGGCACATATTTTATCTCCAATGGACCATGAAGGTCTGAAGGAGGCAGGCTGATTTATCAGAGACATAACTACACAGCAAAAATTGTGTCAATATATCTTTGCATAGTGGATTCTGAAGGATGCCCCCCTATTCCTCTGGTAAATCATATATACTTAAAGTTCCCAAATGCCTAAATATATATTTATCCAGTAAATCAGTACAGCTTTGAAATGGCTCATTTCTTTCCTGCAGAAATACAGGATACAGTGGCTAACCTTGTTTTTCTTTCCTTCTCCAACTAAAAGAAATGACGAAGAAGAACAGAGAAATGAAATTCTGAATAATGAATGTTTAAATATTGACGAAGGTTTGACACTAATGGTGTGAGGGAGAGCATGCAGCACAATAGCTCATCGACAGCAGGATCGACAAAGGGGAGCATTTTGCTGGAACCTCTCAGGCTCCTTCCAAGTAGCTGAATTCTCTGAATCTGTGACATACGACTGAGCCCTCAGGAACAAGGGCAGGGCACAGTGGACTTGGATGGAATCTTTCCGATGCAACTGGAAAGGGCTATGATTTATTAGTCTTCATTTCCTGATTCTATCTCTCAACCCATTTGCAAACAATTTATTCAGAAACAGTAGTTGTTTTCTCTCCCTCTCTCTCTCTCTCTCTTTTTTTTAAGGATATGACCTTGGCTCTAGCTATCTCCCACCTTCCAAGGAGAATACTGTATTAAAAACCACCATGAAAGAGGGTTTACCCATGGGAAATCCCTCGAGTCACGTCTGGCACAAAGTAAGTTCTCAATCAATGGGGGTTCCTTTCCTAGACCCCCCAAACCCTTGTGTACATTGAATTTTCACAGCCATGATCTTTCTACTTTATAGACAGGAAGGTTAAGGACAAGTGAATCAACATTGCAGAGGGCCGCTGCCCTGAAAATTTCTGCAGGGTTAGGCTGAGGGTTGACTTGGGGACTCCAGTGGCTGTAACTTTGGAAGGTCCTAAGGGGCGATAACCTTTTCCTCAAGACACATGCTGCCTCATCTTCAAAATGAGTTTTGGCCTTGAGTTTTCTTGGTCTATCCCTCTATCTTTAAGCCAAACCTGCAGTAAAAGATTCCAGAAGCTACTCTGTCACTTTGCAGAGGAAGAATTCCCCAGCAGTACCCTATCCCAACACAAACTGAATCCTGCATCGAAACCCACTGATGATCTTATTTCTTCTCTGTGGTTGCTTTAGGTTCCTCTTCCCTGTCCCACTGTGCTGGTCACAGTCTTCAGGAACATGGGCTCTTGGCCACTAGTGTCATCTACATTCAGATCTCTGATTAAACACATGTTTTTCTTTTGCTACATCCTAGAGCATCATTAAATGATGATAAGCAATAGAAAAGATGCAAACTCCCATAGACAGAGAGCATGGCGGGGGAGACATGGCACACTAAGGTCCATACACATTTTTAGAGGGAAGAGTGGACAGTGACTTTCAGGACGGGCCACATATTCTATCCTCTAGAGGGGCCATGTGAATGGTTTGGCCCCTGGAAGTCCTCAGAGTCACAATTCTCCAAGGGTAGTGGTCAGGCATGAAGGCAGAGAGGCTCCATAAACAGATAAGTAAAATACCAGGTGATTATAGAAATCTTCTCTGGAAAAATAGGAGAGCATCTGAGAAAGGATCTCAGGACACTGAACCAGTCCTCTTGCCACCTGACCACCTGACCATGGCATGGACCCATCAACAAGACCTAGCCACTCCCAGGAAACATCTTATCATCTTTCAGTGCCACATGCTATGCTATGAAAATATGAACAGATGGCCTGGATACACAGATATGTTTTCTTAAGTGTGCAACATGAGATAGCAAAACCTACAAACAGAAAGGGAGTCCAGGCGAAAAAAGAATCATGGCAGAAAATTAAAATAAATATCCTCCGAGAGATGGTAAGATATTACATTCATGAAAAAATGGATAGGATTCTATGAAATGAAATAGGTATTAGACAATAAAAATAAAGCCTCCCCTCCCCGAATCAGTAAAATGGTTGTGTGATGAAATTGAAAAACCACCTACAATGAAGAAAAAATAGAGATGGAAAATGGGAAGAAGATAGTTTAACAAAAGGTGGGGGTATACCCATTCAGGAGGCCTCACATCTGACTAATGAGAATTTCAGAAAGAGACAATTGATAAAAGAGATAGAAAGAAATGCTCAAATAAAGCACTAGAATAAATTTTACCAGAACAAATAACATCTAAATTGAAATATCCATGTAATGGGCAGGTAGTGAGTATTGTTCATCGAGTGTTAAAAATGAAGAAACATGAACCCCAGGATTAAGATAGAAGGTCTTAGAAGCTTCCAATGAAGGAAACGTTACCAAACAAACCACAAAATAAGGAAAATCAGAATGTCACTGAACATCACAACAAGAGCATTGACAAGTTGAAGATAAATCAGTGTTTTCCAATTATTTTAACCTAGAATTCATATAAAGTAATCTTTTCAGACATGGTGAAGAATTTTTAAAAAGAAAGAAAAAAAAAACAACACCAACAACAGAAAAACATTTACTTCCCAAGCACATTTTTTAAAAGGAAATTTCTGAAGGATGTGCTTAACTAAATAAAAAAGTAAACTAATAAAGGTGAAGACAGTTAGATAGGTACTAGACTTGTCAGGGTGATAGCTTCATAAGTTATATAAATATCTAATTACCATGTTGTATACCTGAAACTAATATAATATTTTATGTCAACTATAATTGAAAACTTAAAAGAATTTTCTTTAAAAGATGAAGATAAACTCAGGAAGCAGAGGAAGCAATGTTTAAATGTAGCTAAGGTAAGTTCTAAGTCACTAACTAGGCAGCGGGACTGGAGAGCATGATCTCAGAAAGGAGTTAGGAGATCTAAGCATTTGGAAAACACTATTGGCTATTATTGGATAGATGATTGAGTCTGTGGGAAAAAAATTAAGATATTATTTAGGAAATGAAATAAATTAAAAAATGAAAAAAAATCACTAACCTCAAATTTTATAAAAAGTACAAGAAAGAAAATAACCACATAACTACTCACCTAGCATTGAAAAATATTGGCATAACTACAACTATATAAATTACACAGATTTAACCAAAATGTTATAAATATAGATTCCATATTATATGCATATATATATATAGATATAGATATATAGAGATATATATTCTGGAGTTATACATTAAAAAAAGTAAAACATATATAGGAGATAGAGCAATAGATATTAATAAAATAAGGGAAAGAATGTGAAAAGGGACAAAGTAAGAGAAAAAAAATGCTCAGCAACCTTAAGGGGAATTCAGAAGACAATGTCTAAATTGATATCAATAAATAACATTATAAGCAGATAATTTAAAAAACAATAGTATATATAAGAAGCACATCAAAATGTTAACACACAGGATGGGGTGGGGGAGGTGGGTAGGAGACTGATTTTTTTCATTTGAGTCCTAATTGAATTTTTAATCCATTACTTAGATAAAAATTAAGATTAATCTGTGAAATGAAAAGCTGTCATTCCTGAGAGTGGGCTGACTCCCACATGGAAGTCCAACCCCTGGTGCTGGATGGAGCGAAGTCCAAAGGGAGGTGCCCACACACGTGTTCTACCCCAGCTGGAAACAGACACACATCTTACATTTTGGCAACATCATCCTTGTTCCCGAATTGTGCCACTGAAAGATTTTAAAGAAGGTGGCTTTAGCAGATTAGTTGGAACTTTCCCTCGCTGGGATGGAAATAGAAGTAAAAGTTGTCTTTTCACAACCAGAGCCACACTGGGGCCCTGTTTTCATTCCACCGCACAGTTTGTGACATGAAAATAAACAATACTGGAAAGGAGGTGTTTCTGTGTTTTTCCCGAGTCTCTTGAGATGTGGTTGGGCAAAGGGTACGCAGCCAAACTGTTTTCACACCATGCCTCGACTGCGACTCACACTTCTTTGCATTTAGAGGGGATTTTCATCACTGCCTGGTATCGACAGCACCACCTGGGTGGAGACTGCAAGCCGTGAGCTCAGCGCCGCCACCATTAGCGCATGGGACCTGAACAAAGTGGTGGCAGCTTCTGGAAGAGTTGACCGCATGGTTAAGGTTGCAGAGGGGCCATTTTTCAGCATGGCCTAGAGTAAGCCACTTCACTGGGCATCCTGAACTCCGGACCACTAAAACAACTCAGATATTAAAAACAATTCCCCTAAGAAGCAACGATGTCTTTGAAAGAGTTTGCACAGTGAAAATATTCACAACAAAGACGAATGGTGTCCAACAGTAAATGGCCAGCAATGCCTGGCCGTTTCTCCCAGATGCCCGCCTATTCAAAGACCACTCAAAATTAGACAAGGATGCCCTGGCCAGTTTGGGGTTGAGGGTTTAATTACTAGTCTGGGTACATACCTAGGGCGCAGGTTCAAGCCCTGGTTGGGACATGTGTGAGAGGCAACCAATCAGTATTTCCATTTATATCTATGTTTCTCTCCTTTCCTCTCTCGCTTCCCGTCTCTCTAACAGCAATGAAAAAATAATAATAATAATGTCCTAGGGTGAGAATTTTTTAAAAGGGCTAGACAAGGAAAAACTCAAAAGCCACTACATGAGCTACAATTTGATAAAGTGTGAAAACCTGAAGGGACTTCCACCAATTATAAAGCCATGGGAGAGAACCGAGGTGCGTGCGCTATTTTCTTTTTCCTTGAACTAGAGCCCAACTGCAATGAAAGGGAAAATTCTGTTTCTGACCTGATTTCAAAACACAAGTCCAAGTGACCCTCAGCTGCAGAACTTTTCACAGGAAGGGGGGTGATTCTGCCCCCTCAGAAACACTACACAACGTCTACAGATATCTGGGGCTGTCACAACTTGAGGGGAGAGCATGTTCCTGGCTGGCATCCAGTACGCTGAGGCCAAAGATGCTGCTAAACATCTTACAATGCACAGAATGGTTCCCAAAGAATTATCTGGACTAAAATGTCAATGGTTTTGAAGGTGAGAAAAACTGCTGAACTGTATGGAGATGTATTTTAAGGCAATGAGAATACCTGTTTCCCATGATACTGAATTTCTTTTGCTAACAAACACACACACACATACACACTTAATAAACTTTCATACATTAGATTTGAAGGTCCTAATATTGTTATCTAAAAGCATTTTTATTCCATCTCCATTTATTCCCCTCTTTGCCTCTTCTACTTTCCCACCACCCCTTTTCACCATACCATTGTCTGTGTCTATGTGAGATTGATACAAATATCTGGTTTTATTAACCAGTGTCAACCTAATAAATTTAATAAGAATAAATAACTAAAAATAAAAATTTAAAAATCTACAAATATTCAAGCAGGAGAAAAAGCCAAAAAAAAAAAAAAAAAAAAAGCCAGAACTAGAAGTGAAGTGCTAAAACCTCAGGTCACTTTTGCAACAACACAAAGAGAAGAACAGAAAACATTAATTAGACAACAGTACCCACTGAGTTGCAGAAAATGAGGTGGCCAGAAACTTTCTACTCAGCCAATACATTGTCTAAATGTGGAGTAACAAAGACATTTCAAATTATGAATGAACTCTAAAATTTGTAACATGTATCCATTGGAAAAGAAAATATTACTTGAAAACACACTCCCAGGGACTGAGCAATGAATCAAAATGAAGAATTCAAGAATGGGAAAGCTGGAGGTGAGCGATAAAACCCATTTAAATGTAAAGTTCTCTATCATTATTGCATGTAATGAGAATAAAGGAAAACAAATAACGTAAGTAATAAAAAGGGGATGTGAGCACACAAACAATGTTTTCTTCTAGTTCAGAAAAATCTCTTTGTACAGCACTGTGCTAATGAATTGCAAAATCTCAAAAAATTGAACGGTTTTCCTGGAAAATGTAAATTATTAAAGTGGGACACAGAAAAAAATAAAAACTTTATATGATCAATTTTGATGATAGAATTTTAAAAACTACCAAATATGAAATTTCAAAATTTTCAGAAACAGAAAATGTCATATTATATTAACTGTCTCATGAAAATACAGAAAATGTACTCTATCTGGGCCATTTTATGAAGTTAGTAAAACCTTATGCCAAATGTGCCATTATAATGAAAAACAAAAAAGAAAATTTACATATGAACAGAGATGTGAGCAAACTGAATAAAATAACTGTAAAGCACCATGGCCAACAAGGGTTTATTTAAAAAATTGAAAATATACTTTTATATATTTTATTAATATTAATCAAAACCTTATGCCAATTGAGCAACAAGGAAAAGAATAACTTTATCTCATAACATACTAAATATATCTTTCTTCATTATTCTTTCAAATATATGGACATTTTTCTTCCTGGTTTTCTACTTTAAACGTATACTATTCCCTTTCTTCAATTATATTTTATTGATTATGCTATTAGAGTTGTCCCAATTTTTCCCTCTTATCCCCCTCCACCCAGCACACCCCACTCCCTCCAGCAATCCCTGCACTATTGCTCATGTCCATGGGTAATGCGTATAAGTTTTTTGGCTACTCCATTCCCTATACTATACTGTACATCCCCATAGCTATTTTCTAACTACATATTTGTACTTCTTAATCCTCTCACCTCTTCTCCCACTCCTCCATATCCCACTCCTCCATATCCCCTTCCCATCTGGCAACCCTCAAAATGTTCTCTATATTCATGATTCTGGCCCTGTTCTTGTTTGCTTAGTTTGCTTTTAAGACTGAATAGTTTACAGAAGAAAGAAAGAAGGAACTCGTACCCTTTGGAACAACATGGATGGAGCTGGAGAGTATTATGCTTAGTGAAATAAGCCAGTCAGTAAAGGACAAATACCATATGATCTCACCCATTACAGGACAATAATGAACAAAACTAACAACAAGCAAAACAGAACCAAATATATGAATACAGTGATTAGGCCTTCAGTGGTTAGGGAGAAGGGGGTTGGGGGGAGGGGGGAGGAAGAGGCAAGGAAGGGGAGTAGTTTAGATAAGAACCTAGTATAAAGGAACAACAGGTAGGATTGACTTTGGGGGAATGGATGGGTGGGGAGGGGGATAGAGGGGAGCAAAAAAGTGGATGGATGTAATACAACAATAATAATTTTTTTTAAAAAAAGACTGAATTGTTGATAGGTATTATTACTATTTTATTATTCATAGTTTTAATCTTCTTCTTTTTCTTAAGTAAGTTCCTTTAACATTCCATATAATAATGACTTGGTGATGAACTCCTGTTGTTGTTGTTTTTTTATTGGTCAAGGAAGCACTTTATCTACTCTTCAATTCTAAATGATAGTTTTGCTGGGTAGAGCATCTTGGCTAGAGGTCCCCACCTTTCATGACTTTAAATATTTATTGACAATCCCTTCTGGCCTGCAAAGTTTCTTTAGAGAAATGAGCTGACAGTCTTATGGGAACTACCCTGTTGGAAACTAACTTCATTTCTCTTGCTGCTTTTAAGATTCTCTCTTTATCTTTAACCTTTGGCATTTTAATTATGATGTGTCTTGAAGTGAGATCTTTGCATCCGTCTTGTTTGGGACTCTCTGTTCTTCCTGGACTTGCATGTCTATTTCCTTCACCAAATTAGAGAAGTTTTCTTTCATTATATTTTTCAAATATATTTCCAATTATTTGCTCTTCTCCTTCTTGTACCCCATACAATGCAAATGTTGCACCTCTTGAAGTTGTCCCAGAGGCTGCTTACACTATCCTCATTTTTTTAATTCTTTTTTCATCTTGTCCTGACTAGTTGTTTTTTCCTTCCTTATGTTCCAAATTATTGGTTTGATTATCAGCTTCATCCAAACTACCGTTGTTTCCCCTATAAATCATTATTTCAATTTGTGTGTCCTTCATTTCTGACTGGATCTTTTTTATGCTGTTGAGGTCCTCACTAATTTCCTTGAGCATCCTTACAACCATTGTTTTGAACTTTGCAACTGATAGATTGATTATCTCCATTTTATTTAGTTCTTTTTCTGGAGTTTTGTTCTGTTCTTTCACTTGGGCTATGTTTTTCTGTATCCTCACTTTGGCAGCCTCCTGGTATTTGTTTCTATGTATTAGGTAGAGCTTCTATGACTCCCTGTTTTGGTAGCATTGCTTAATGTAGTAGGTGTCCTGTAGGGTTCGTGGCACAGTATTCCCTATCACCCAAGCTGGGTAATCGAGGTGCACCCTTCATGTGGGCTGAGTGCACCCTGTCTTGTAGTTGAACCTTGGTTGTTGTTAGCAGGTCAATGGGAGGGATTTATCCAGGTCAGTCAGCTGCAAGGACTGGCTGTGACCACTGACCACCAACCTCTGCTCTCCATAGAAGATTAGCTGTGTAAGGGCAGGGCAGAGGTGCTCCAATGCAGTGCTTTCTGGTGTCGACTGGCTTTGCAGGGTCTGGGGTTTCTCAGGTAGTGCAGGCCAAGGTCAGCCTGTACCTGTGTTCTCCCTGGGGCACTCTGCCTGAGCTGTACAGGGATCTGAGGTGGCAGTTACTTGTGCTGAGCTTGGAGATTCTAATACAAAGCTAAGCTGTGAATCTAGGCTGGCTGCTGCTAGTTCCATGCCTGCAGTTATTTAGCAAGAGGTACAGCAGAGGGAGGAGGAAGGGGTGGGAAGAGGGCTGGGGCTCACTGAGGCTGGCTGTTGCTTGTTTGAGAGGATTTAGGAAGTTGTGAAGCGAGATCCAAGACTAGCCTTTCATATGGAAAAGTAGTGGTTAACAGTTTGAGTGATCTGTAAATTGAGTGAGACTGAGTCTCAGGAAATCTCTAGAGTGGGGCCAACCCTGGGGATCACCTAACAACTTAGTGTTAGGTTGATGGAGTCTTAGATATGGTACCACCTGCCAGCTCTGTGGCTCTGTAGGGGGAGGGCTCAGAAAAGGGACAATGGCCTTTGCCCACCTTTCTGTCTGGGAGAAAGCTATTCCCACACTCCCACTTTTATTCCAGACACTTCAGTTCCTCCCTGGTGCCTTTCAACCTGCTACCTCAGTGCTGGAGCTCAGCAGGAACGATTCTAAGTGAGTCTGAGTCTGTGTGTATGTTCTTTAAGGGGAACTGCTTGGGACTCCAGAATTTTATTCCACTGACTTAATACCAACTGATTTTTGTAACCAAAAGTTATAGGGACTTAATCTTCATGGCACTGGAATCCTGGTGGGGGCTGGGGGCCTGCTGTGGAGCTGGGACTCATTCTAAGATATCCCTCCCCAATTTTTACTGATCACACATGGATGTGGGACCAGCCTGTCCTGCATCTCTACCCCTCCTAGCAGTCTGGGTGGATGTGGCTTCTTTAATTCCATAGTTGTCAGACTTCCATTCAACTCAATTTCTGACAGTTCTGAGTGTTGGGTGTTCTATGATTTAGCTGCAATTTTGATAAAGTTGTGCAAGAAGGCAAGCATTGTTTACCTATGCCACTATCTTGACTGAAAGCCCAAGCCTATACTACTCTTAATAATAAAACAACAAAAGTCATTTCTATTGAAGAAATTGAGCTTTTTTCCTCTCACTAATGCTTTACACTTTTCTGGAAGATCAGACCGTGGCATTAAGAATTGAAACAGAAATTAGAGATATAACTATTAGAAAGGACAAAGAAATAATTGTTGCTTCAGACAGTATGATTAGAGGCATAGAACTTGCAAAGGAAATAACAGGAAAATATCTTATAATTAGAAAAAAAGCCTCAAAAAAAGTAAACCATTATAAAGGGGAAGGGGGTAAGAAGCATCTTTAATAGCAGAAATAACTAGTTTTAAAAATCTGTTCACAACAGCAATGAAAAAATATAAAAAGCAATCAACATCAGAATAGCCCCAAATTGTGGCATCAAAATGAAGACAATTTAATACATTACCAAAATATATAAAATAAGACTTCACAAAATAGGAAGATGTACTCCTGAATGGAAGACTGAATGCAATCAATTCCCAAACTAATATATAAATTTTAAACATGACCAGTGAAATTACTAGTGGTCATTTGGTGGCAAGGAAAAAGCATTATTAGAGAGAAAGAAATTTGACCAAAGAAAGAAGAATTCTAAGACCTTGTGGTTAAATGAATGGGAAAGATGATTAAGAAAGCCTGTACAAATAAGAATAAAGAAAGGTAACTTGTAAACCAGACCATATCCTATAACTATTGGAAAGCACGACACTGGTGTAATCATTGATAAAGAGAACACTGTATCAAAAGCCTTGAAATATACCCATGTATATTTAAGACATTAATAAATAACAAAGGAAATAGTACAAGTAAAAAAAGGGTAGAAATGCACTGGGCAACTGGTTATTGGAAAAAATAAATAGACTCTCATCCTATTTCTATTGACTAAAATATATGACAGGTAGACTGAAGAGTTGAATACAAAAACTAAAGCCATTTAAAATAGGACTACATTCATATACTACTTGGAAATTTAATTATATTAATGTTTTAATGAATAGCTTAAAAAACAAGCAGGAAATATAGTTGTAAATATAACTGAAGGACATTTTATGCATAAAAGCCCTGAGGAGAGACAGGCAAATTACAAAAGGAAAGCTCAAAACATTCAGTACATAACAATTCTAACATGCTATTAAAAATCCTAAGCAAAATTTAATGGCAAATTAAGGTACTGAGACATGCTACAACCTTGAAAACATTCTGATGAGTGAAAGAAGCCAGTTATAAAAGACCACATATTGTATGATTCCATTTATAGGATATGTTCAGAATAGGCAAATCCATAGACAGAAATTAGATTAGTGGTTTCCAGGAGCAGGTGGGAATAAGGACTTGAGGCAAAATAGGGGTGTCACTGCTGATAACTCTGAGGTTTCTTTTCAGGATAATAAAAATTGATTGTGGTGACAGTTGCAAAACTCTATGAATATTCTAAAAACCACTGAATCTGTACAGTTAAATGAGGTGAACTGGATGTTACGTGAATTATTATCTCAATAAAGCTATTGTTAAAAATTTAATGGCAAATATGATTTCACTCATACGTGGGCTTTAATGAACAAACTGAACTAACAAGAAAAATAGATACAAACTCCCAGATAGAAAGCAGGCTGACAGCTTGGAGGGGGAAGCTGAGGGACGGAGACAATGAAAAATTGTTTCCAGCAAGGTCCCCAGATGAAGGTTTGGTCACAGTAGATGAGACTGTCTTGTCTGGCACCTTCTTTTGCATTAAGCATTAATGTTCTCAAATAAAAAGAAAGAAAGAAAGAAAGAAAGAAAGAAAGAAAGAAAGAAAGAAAGAAAGAAAGAAAGAAAGAAAGAAAAAGAAAAGGCAAAAAAAGAGAAAAACTCATAGACATGGACAACACAGCAATTGCCATGGGAAGGGTGTTGGGGAGAAGGTGAAAAAGGGTACGGGGGGATAAATGGTGATGGAAAAAAATAAAATAAAATAAATAAAGGTATTATATCATACACAAAGTTTTAAAAAATGTAATGGCAAATAACCAACTGAGAGAAATATTTGTAACGTATTTGGGAAAATATTAATAACCTTATTACAGCGGGAACACTTAAATAAAATATTTATACTCTATTGAAAAATTGGGCAAAATCAATGGACAGACTACAAATGACTAAGAAATCACTAACAAACTGTTTATGGCATCCAGTTCACAGAGATTTAAGAAACAGTAACGTTCAAAGCGGAAGAAGGTGCTAGATAAGACAGTCTCATCTTCTGGGACCAAACCTTTATCTGAGGACCTTGCTGAAAGCAATTTGGGAATAAACATTGAGATCTGTGACCAAATATACATCCCTTTATTCCACATCTAGGAATCTGTCCCCAAGAAATAGGCACATAGTGTCCAAGGATCTATTATATGTATGAGGGTATTCACAGCATCATTATTTGTAGGTATTTTAATATGCACAAATTAGCATGAACATAAATGCTCAAAAAGTGAAAAATGGTTTAATAAATTATGAATCAGCCATAAGACTGAATATTACACAGCCATTAAAAATGATGTTCTCAAATAAATTTAATGACAGGGAAAATGATCACAATGTAATGTTCAATGGGTAAAGGATATAAAATTGCTTACAATACTTTTCCCATATGCACACAATACTAAAATGAAATACACCAAAAGACTGACAGAAATGATCTCTAGAAAGGGGAGATCATTCTCAACACAGAGGTTCTCTGGCCCCTCTGCCTCAGACTCTCCAAGGCAGAGCCTCAGCCTGGAACTGACATTTCTCCATCCCGATTGGCTGGCAAGATTCACTTCTGTCCAGTGTTGAGGAAGAAATGAGATCATCCCTTAAAGCCCATGTACCACCCCATCACACAGTATGACTCAGAAAGTGTTAAGTCAATGAAATAGCATCTCACACCTGTCAGCATGGCCATCATTAACATATCAACAAACAACAGTGCTGGCAAGAATGTGGAGAAAAGGGAACCCTCATGCACTGGAAATGCAGACTGGTGCAGTTACTATGGAAAACAGTGTGGAATTTCTTCAAAAAATTAAAAATAGAACTGCCTTTTGATCTGATGATTCTACCACTAGGTTTATACCCAAAGAATCCTGAAACACCAATTCAGAAGAACTTATGCACCCCTGTGTTCATAGCAGTGCTATTTACAATAGCCAAGTGCTAGAAACAGCTTAAGTGCCCATCAGTGGATGAATGGATTGAAAACTGTGGTACATTTACACAATGGAATACTATGCAGCAGAAAGAAAGAAGGAACTCCTACCGTTTGCGACAGCATGGGTGAAACTGGAGAGTATTATGCTTAGTGAAATAAGTCCTTCAGCAGAAGGCAAACACCATATGATCTTACCAAATACAGGAACATAATGAACAAAACAAACAAATGAGCAAAATAGAACCAAAGGCATAGAAACAAGGAATAGAAGGACAGTGACCAGAGGGGAGTAGGAAGAGAAGAAGGGAAAGAAGGGGAAGGGTTCAGTCAAGGACTGAATGACCCATGGACATGGACATGTGGGGATTGACTGTGGGAGTGGAGATGGGGTGGGTGGGGCAGGGGAGAGCAATGGGGGAAAATGGGATAACTGTAATACAACAATAAATTAATTTAAATAAAATAATAAAGTAAATAAGTAAAGGGAAAATAGGTGTATGGAATTGGTCTGCAAAGGATATAAGCTCTGGATTTTTTCAGCAGCTACTTCGCTAAGTGAATGAGATGCTATTCATGGCCTGGGCAGCTCACAGAACAGTAGCTCTTAGGAAAGGTGGATCAGGAGTGACCATGACACAGGGCAGAAAGTGGCCACTGTGTAAACAGGGGTTTCAAGAATCTGCTAAGGGGAGGCAGGTGACATCTGAGCTGGTCATTGAAGGAGGGAGGAGTGTCAGATAAGCTGTGTAGGTTAGGCCCCTCAGAAAGCTTCCCAAGGATGTGGTCCTTTCTCAGCACACCCATCCTAGGAGCTGAAAGGCCTTGCTGGCCCCTCATCAGCATCGTCTCTCAGAGGATCTACATACACCTCCATGGGCCTAAATCGCCAGAGTGTGGGAAGCATGGGGGGAACTACTGCTAGCTTCCAAGGGCAAGCGCCCCTCACAAATAGGGTCTTCACAAAACCTGTCCACCTGTCCTGGCCCACTATTCACAATGCCTCCTACCTCAATGTTCTCTGCCCTTCTCTGACCTCCCCCTGACCCCAGTACCCCTCACAGTCTGGGCACAATGGATGCACCTGTCAAAGATGGCAGTGGGATGACTTCACTGTGTCCGAATGCATAAGTGTCCCTCCTGTTGCCATTCAGTTATTTATTCATTTAACTGAGACATATTGAGTGACCACAGTAGGCCAGACCCTCTGGTGGGAATGCCACAATGAAAGACATAGTCCTTGACCTCAAGGCCTTTTTAGCAGATGAGAGAGCAAAAGAAAAGCCCAGCACTGAGGCCCCTGAGCACAGGCAGGGATGTCGCTTGTGCAGGCAGGGGAGGGTGGAAGGCTGCACACCAGGAGTGGATGGCGGTGCCCACAGCCGTGGCACGGAGGCTCCCCAGGTGTCCCCACCCCCCAGGTGCCGTGGGAGCCACAGGAAGCAGACAATGGTCTGCCCAGGTGCCCGGGACACCTGACCACTTAGCTACAGCCACACAAAGCCCGCATTTGGCTTCCCTGTCAATTCCACCTCACAGGCACCTGAATTTAAGATTCATCAGAGGGCTCTGGCTGCTGGGAAATGATTTATTCTCTGTCTCACTCACACGTACACTATTTGCACTGCTTTGTTCTCAGTTTCCTACACATTTAATTACCTCAGGATAAATCTGATTTCCCCTCTCGGAAAATCTCTCTTTTGTTGTCTTTTAATTTCCCTTTCTTTCATGTTACATTTGACAACGTCGGGAGAGACAACCGAGACAGATGAGCGCAGAGGGCGGAGGATGCAGGAAGCCAGCGTGGCTCGCTCAGGCGGCACCCGGATGGCGCAGGGCGCCCAGCTCCTGGCCGGAGCTATAAATGAGAAGTGCCCTGCATTTATATTTAACTCAATAACAAATACTCACATAAAAATAACCAATTTTTATTCTGGGAGACTAATGCCTAAATTTAAACAATCTTTCCCAGCCTGCCTGAGGAAAACGTCTGCCAATTCTGCCTCCCCCACGTCCTCCTCCAGCTCAAGGCCGTCGTTGCTGCTTGGAGAAGAGGGACAGAGTCATCGATAGCTCAAGCTCAGGCCGGGGAGAACCATCCGGAAATCTCCGGAGTAGAAAACAATGCTCCTGGCCAAAGTCTTGCGATATAAGCATAACGGGTGTTTTTAAGGGAAAGACATGCGATGGATGGGATGGTAGCCCTGCTTATCCAGTGAAAAGCCAATGCTGATCTTGAAAGAAGACAGGGGGAAATGCTGTTGATTTCCCTGGCAAGCCGAGGAGCCTGAGCCCCAGGACAGGGGAAGCTGCCAGGATTTGGGGTCTGGTTCTGAGCGAGCAGGGCATTGCCCTGCCTGGCTTGTTGGGCCCGGGGCAGCACGGATCTCTGGCTTTGATCCTGCCTGTCACTCATGCACTGAATGGCCACAGGAGGAACAAGATGCCCTTCTCAGCCTCAATCCCCTCACAGACTCCCCTTCTACCCTGACTCCACTGCACCTGGCTCTCCAGATGCACCAGCCAGGGAGGGGTTGTCCTGGTTGTTACACTATTTCACTTAAGTCAGATCATTTGTTCCCCTCCGCCAAGCTCTCCCATGGCTTCCATCACCCTTAGAGGGCAGATGAGATTCAGCTCCAGTTTGTGTCTCTGCAAGGGCTGTTTTATTGGCAAATGGTGAGCTAGGAGAACATCTGAAACCACCAAACCCACTGACCCAGCTCCTTGAGTGAAAGCCACATGCATCCATCATGCTGTGCTTTATTTGCAAAGCTGTGCTTTATTAGAAAGCAGGGACTGTGGGCTGGAAGTACTTCAGGATGCCCCAAACCTCTCTTCGTCAGTAAAGTTTTAAGCCATGACATCACAGTAGATGTGGCACTTGACCATCTCAGAGTGAAGGAGCACCTGACCCTAGCCTATTTCTCAGACTTCATCCCAAGGGTTCTCCCTTCACTCTATGCTAGAGCCCCACCGATGCTGGTCCTTGACCTTGACAAGATCTTCCAACCTCAGGGCCTTTGTACTTGCTGGGTTCTCTGCCTGGAACTGGAACGCTCTTACCACATACCTACGCATGGTTGGCTTCTCATTGTTCTGCCCTCAGACCTCGAAAGCAGCCCTAGTCCCAGGCCCTCTCTCTCCCATCTTCCTTTCCAGCCTTCGTCCCAAGCTGAAATCCTTTTGATCTGTTGCTGAGACTAAAAGGGCCTGCTCCCCTGCTCTTTCTCCAGGGACATGGACAAAGGGCAGATCCATTAAAAGCCAACAAACAAGAAATGCTTACGTAAATCTTGCAGTAAACATAATTAAGATTTTGGCTATAGTACCGGGGGCCGAGCCTGAGAATCCAACTCCTACTCTTAGGCTCTCAACTTGGCCAAAAAAAGGCCAGCCAAGCCCAACACTTCCTCATGCTTTCCTCTGACCTAACCCTTCCTCCTCTTAACTTTTTCTTGGTTCCCCTTTGAAGGGTGATGCCATGAGCAAAGGATCTCGGAACAGTGCTTCTTAACCCTGGTGGGTCATGGGAATCACCTGAGAAGATTCTTAAATCACCGCTGTCCACACCCATGGGGACCAATTCCGACAGCGTGGCAGGGGATGGGAGGTGGCTGACCCTTGTAGAAAAGCTCCCCAGACCCTTCTCAAGTCTTAACCAGGTTAAGAAGCCCTGGATCAATGCTTTAGGTATATGTGCTACCTTTTCCGTGGGAAAGATCCCTGCCTGCTCTTAGGGGAATGCCAAAGGCCACTGGGTCAGTGTGGAATCTACGGCTCCAGCTGCTGGGCCCTGAGCTGCCCAGGGACTTTAAGAATGGAGAAGCAAGCACTGGGCAGCAGCAAGAACAGCACAGAAACGGGAAGAAGGGAGATACAGCCCTGCCCACAAAGGGATGCAGTCAAGCTCTGGGTCCAAACAGGATGGCCTTGCAGAGGAGGAGTCGGGAACAGAGTCTGGGGGCCACATGGGGGTTCCTAACACCCCACACCCATTTGCAATCATTTGTTTGCAAAGGTTTTTGTTCACAGAACCTAGTAGCCCCAATGTCCTTTTTTCCCTAAAGACAAAGAGTAAATCTGTGATTGGCCTTAACCAGCAATTCTATCTCTCTCTCTCAAGGTCTATTAAGTAAGAAGAAAGGAAACTAAAACGAGAGAGCAAGAACTAAAAGAAATAGCTGTAACAACCCATAAAAGAGTTCCACCGTGAAAGCTGGGCTCCAGGTGGGGTGCCACTGTTGAATGCCAGGGCCTTGCTTGCCACTCCACAAAGGCCTGCGGGTACCTGCTCTGCAAATCAAAGGCCTGGACTCCCACCGGACAGGCAGCTATTTGCAACAGTGGTCGGAAGTTGAACAGGCATCTCCTCTACCACTGCGCAAGCTCCATGAGGGCACATGTTTCCGAGTGTTTAGCACAGTGGCTGCCACCAGCACATACTCAACAGCCACTTGGTGGGTTATGAATGGGCACTTCACAGTCCACCAAATGGGTATAGTCTTCCTGCTGGAAGCTGCCTTCCCTGAAGAAACTACCGGCTAACTCAGAATTAAGCACCTTTCTTGTACCAGCGAGGGTCCCTGGCTGCAAGCCACAGAAATGGACTGTGATTAAATGAAAACAACCAAATCAAACAGAAGAGGAAGGCTGCCTTTTGGAAAGGCATGGGGCAGTGTTCAGGATCACTGGGAAGTCTAGGGCGGAAGGCAAGGTGGGCTGGGCCCCAGAGCCCAGGCTGTATCTCAGGGAGGGTATGGCCTTAGTTAGAAATTTCCACAGCACAGGATGCAGATGTGGTGAAATGTCCCAACTTTTTCAAATCATTACGTTGATCTCTCAAAAGTCAAAGCCAGGCTGAGGTTGGGTACCCACGCCCTAGCTTCCTGGAGGTGGGCAGAAGGACCACCAAGCCCTTCAGTCTTCCTGGCACTTTCAAGGTGGGCACCGCCTCCCCATGCTTCAAGCAGAAAGAACTATTCAGGTCCTGGGTAGTGCCCCCATTCTACCACCAGACATACAAGGTCTGTCCCAAAAGTATTGTGCCAATGTCAATATAATTAAAACCGTGCACAGGTGATACTTTTGGGACAGATCTCCTTTGGTCACTATAAAGTAGCATCCCATGTTCAACTTCCATAATGGCTTCATTCCATCAGATTTTTAAAAAGTAGCTGAATTTAAGTAGGAAGCTTTCCCGTTTGATGTGTAATTGAGTCAGTTTTACAAGCTAGTGTTTACAATGTGCTAAATCCACAGTCAAGCGGAAATACTCCCACAGTTGTGACTTTTAGCCTCTGGTTACCAAGGGAGGCCGGAGGCACTGTGTTGGGGAAGATATGCGGAAACAAGATAAGCAGCCTTAGAGAGCTCAGTTGTTTCCAGATGCGGGCTGGGTGTGAGGGAGAGGTGTTGTGATCTTGACCGAAGGCAGGGGTCTGGACAGAATGACTGTTTTTTCCTGGTAGAGCTTAGCCCCCTCCAGGGTTCCCAGCCCAATGACTGACACCTCCTTCTTTTCCCCTCCTGCTCTTCCTCAAACAGCCTGTCTAATCTGCCACCAGCTCTCCCAGGTGTGTCCTCTGCCGTAGGAACGCTGAGGTATGCAGTGGCGATCCAGTCGGGCTGCTGCCCTCCAGTGCCTGCAATCTGCTCATCTCCCACCCCCGACAGGCAGGCACTGTGTCCACAGCTGTCCCAATGAGAAGATAAGCTTCACTGGGTGGGTACCACGGGGGGAGACCACACATGAGCTTGCAAACGTGTGAGTCTGCATCGGGCCAAAACTCTATGCCTCCTTCAGTCCCCTGATACCTCTTATTAATGTCTGAGGCATTGGGGTGCCCACAGTCTATTTTGAAGCTTTAGGTAGAAACTAGATAGGTCAGAGACTCCCACTTCTGTGCTCTCAACTTTCCTTCCCCCCAAGTGGAGATGACCCCCTCTTCTTTGGCACCATCCTAAAGGGGTAAAGGTGAAGACAATTTTGGGTATTGCAGGGCCTTTTCCCTCTGAGATAGTCAGGGGCCTCATCTATGATGCTGTTTTATGGCTTACAACTAACTGTACTGAAGAAGAAAGGTTTCGATCATCTTGAAATACTTCCAGCCAACAGTCCCTCTTTTCCATAAAGCACAGTTAGGCAAATCCAGCCCATGTCCTAATGGGTACTTGTGGTCTTCACCTAGGGAGCTGGGTCAGAGGGTTCCGTGGTTTAGACTTTCTCCTGGTTTACAACAAACAGCCTTTGCAGAGAAACGAGCTGAGAGGCTTGGGCTGCAAGTTTGTTCCTCCCCTTGGGGAGGGAAGTGGCTTTGGGGAGCCTCTCAAGACTGACCAGCTACAGCACAGGAGCCAAGGCAGTGGGGACAGAGTGCCTGGCACCTGGTGGTCATGGGTGCCCCCATTAACCATCTTACTTCAGGGAAAGGAAGAAGAAATAAGCCAATGAAATGTGTAACCACAAGAAACTAGTATGGAAGAACCATGGACATGGACAACAAGTGGGATTGACTTTGCGGGGGAGTGGGTGGGTGGGGAACGGGACAGAGGGGAGTCAAAAAAGGGGTGGATATAATACAACAACAATAAAATTAAATTAAAGATCTAAAAATTAAAAATAAATCAAAAATAAAAATAAAAGACATGTGTAACCAGTAGAGCCACATCCTGGCCCCCGTCAAGTCAGAAAGGTAGAAGAAAGTAACACTGTCTCTGAGAACCCCTATCTCCTATCAGGAATCTCTACTGAAATGCACAAAGGATAAAGGACATTTCTTATAGGAAGAGAAAAAAGATCCAGCTTCATTAAAATAAAGAAACAGCTATTACTACAAGCCACATAGTAGAAAATGCAGTGGAACTAAGTCTGACATAAGCCTCCTCAGACCTGGGCAAGATATATACTTCCCTGAAGACAAACATTACATCCTGAATGCCCTCCACCCCCACCCCTGATAGGAGAGTCCAGAGGTGCAGGAGGAGGTGTGGGAACCTGTGGATCAGCTCGGGGGCTATTCTTCACTTCATCTCCGTCCCTGCCTCCTCCCACCCTCATCTCCAGAGCCCTCAGGGTGAGGGCTCTTGGCTGAGAGAAACTTCCAGAATACAGTATGGAGGAGGCAGGGAAACAGCCTCAGGGGTGGCAGCACACAGCTCCTGTGACAAAAAGCACACCCTGTGCGCACACCATCACAGAGTCAGTTGTACGCTGCTGAAAAGACCCCAGAGGTAGAGCACGAACCATTCAGAAGCACATAGGAGAAAGGTTTCATGGATGGAAGATTCGACACTGCCATTTGAGAGAGTCCAAATGTATCAACTCAAGACACAATCCTGGTGAATCGCTAAGAATCAAGGATAAGGAAGCACTACTCTGGACATCCAGGTGGAAAAAAGCAAATTACCTAAAAAAGGTAAAAAGCAGTCTCACCCTAAACTGACCACAATGACATTCAGTCCTAGAATAACATCTACAATTCTAAGCAAAGGAATGTATATAACTATATATTTTAAACCCAAGGGCATTGCTTCCTACCCTATGCACACGGTCAAGAAAATCCAAGCATTCTCAAAAATACCACAACTCAATAGTGCATGGAACCGGTGAGCTATTTGGAGCAGAGTTCAGGCAGGATGGAATCAGAAAATTCAAGAAGGAAACAAAATTTCTTAAAACCTCTCCATCTAGTGTGGTTCTTGCAGCTGCTGCACTGAAATCATAAGGAAGTTTGTTAGAAAAACAAACCCTCGGGCCCCACCTCAGACCTACTGCATCAGAATCTGCATTTTAACCAAACACCCAGGAGATTCATCTGTACTTAAAATTTGAGAATAACTGCCCCCAGAATAAAGAAGCCCCAGAGGAAGGACAGGCAGGCACCTGGCTAGAAGCAAGGAAAAGCCCTGGGCATGGTAGCCCTGAATGAATGCAATGGCTTAAACTTTGTCAATGTAAAAATAGTAGCCTAAGAAATCTAGACTTGGAGGGAGGTGAGGAGGTGACAGGATATCAATAAACTATTAAATTTATTTATTTATTTACTTATTTTTAAGTTTTTAAAAAAAGATTTTATTTAGCTGGCCTGCAAACCCAAAGGTCGCTGGTTCGATTCCCAGCCAGGGCACATAACCAACCAGGTTGCAAGCCAGGTCTCCAGTCAGGTCTGTGGCTGGAGGCAGATGAAAGGCAACCATACAGTGATGTCTCTCTCCCTCTCTGCCTCTCTCCCTTCCCCTCTCTCTAAAAATAAAATCTTTTTTAAAAATTGAAAATAAAAAAAAGATTTTATTTATTATTTTCAGAGATAGAGATAGGGAGAGAGGCAGAGAGGGAGAAAGATATCAATGTATAGTTGCATTTCACCTGCCTCCAGCTACAGACCTAGCTGGAGACCTGGCTTGCAACCTGACTATGTGCTCTGGTTGGGGAATCAAACCAGCAACCTGTGGGTTTGCAGGCTGAAATGATTTTTTTAAGGATTTTACTTATTATTTTTTAGAGAGGGGAAAGGAGGGAGGAAGAGAGGGAGAGAAACATCAATGTATGGTTGCCTTTCTAGTACCTCCAATTTGGGACCTGGCTGGAGACCTGGCCTGCAACCCAGGCATGTGCCCTGACTGGGAATCAAACCAGCGACCTTTTGATTCACAGGCCGGTGTTCAATCCATTGAGCCACACCAGCCAAGGTAACACCAGGAAATTTTATTTTATTTTATTTTATTTTTAAAGATTTTATTTATTATTTTCAGAGAGAGGAGAAAAGAGAGAGGCAGAGAAGGAGAGAGACATCAATGTATGGATTGCCTTTCACTTGCCTCCAGCTACAGACCGGGCTGGAGACCTGGCCCACAACCTGGTTATGTGCCCTGGCTGGGAATCGAACCAGCGACCTTTGGGTTCTCAGGTTGGTGCCTTATCCACTCTGCCACCAGCCACAACCAAGAAATTTTAAAATGGAATAAATTTCATTTTCCCCTAGTAAAGAAATAACTTTACAGAAAATTCTTTCAGAAATTGAAGTAACTTGTGATGGAGAAAAATATTTCTGAACTTCAGTAATTTTCACAGTTCATGTTAATTTTTTGTCTATTAAATTCAAATCAAACTAAACATATTGCTTTTAATCTTAAAATATGTATAGTAAGGGTCTATTTTTGTAAAAGTGCTTCAATTTACCTAATTAGCTATCTTTCTATCAGAGAGAAAGAGCTATGATAGTCACCAAATGTTAATAATTCTTCCACGATGGAATTTGAAGTAATTTTTTTTCCTTTTTCTTGATGTTTTTGTATATTATTTGATTATAAAAAATAATGAGATTGTATCATTTTCACAAAAAGGTTCTTTAAAAGCATAATCAGAAAGGTCAGTTCTAAATAACGAATTTGAATGATGTTCTAATTAGTACTTAAATTTTATATATCTTAAGGAAAAATAATTGCAATGAGGTTAAAAGAAGTCAAATTGAGAAAGAAGCTGGCTAAAAACTTAAATTGTTCTAGGTCCACGAAACACTTTCCATTACAAGAATGTTAGAAAAACCTTGCAAAGTTTTCCACTAAAAAGCTAATTTGCTAACTCTGAATCTCTCCAGGCCCTGCCCTCCCCCCACCCCATCCCCAGGCCAGTGCCTGCAGCCTTGGCCGTGGCCCACCCTCCTTGTAGCCACCTTGACTGAGCTCACCAAAGCTCCCTTTGCTCCTCTGACCCCTGCCACTCTCTGCACCCAGAACAGCTAGACACAGGACAGCCAAAAACTGAGTTACCTTAGCTGCACAATAAAACACCCAGAGCTTTAAGAAATTACTCTCAGAGTCACACCTCTGACCACTAATGCTCAGATTTTGATGGTTGTCAGAATCAGCCTGGGAAAACTTATTAAAAGTGTCATAGCTCAGGCCCTGTCCTCCACCTGGGGAGCATATGTGCTTTAGCATCTCTCCAGGTGATCCTATCCCCTCCAAAGTGCAAGGATGACTCAGGCTGCAGGCCAGGGCCCTAAGGCATTTCCTACAGGAAGGTGAGAACCACCACCCTCACATCTGCTCCAGGGCCAAACAAAGGATGTGGGTTTACACAAATCCCCTTCTCCCCAGGCAACCCAGGGCCCTGTGACTTTGCAACAGAGGATGGCAGATAGGCAAGTCCATGCCCCTGCTGACCACACCTGTCCAGTGAAGGGCCTGACCACAGTGAATGCACTTATCTTGCTGGCACCCAGATGGGCGACTTCCGTTTCCCCATCTCAAGACATATTGCACTTCTGCTTAAGATGATAACTACACCGAAGCTGTCTTTTAGATCAGTCTCATCATTTCACAGATGAAGCAACTGAAGACCAAGGTATCAAGCGATGACAATGCTCCCCTTCACCTAGGCCTTCTCCTGTGGCCCAGTGGCATTCCCACTTGGCCAAGAAATACCAACACGTATTTGGAACACAATAAGTCACTTTCTGAGATTTGATTATTTAACACCTCCTCATCACAGTCACATTCACCTCTCCCACTTGGCTGAGAAAAGAAGCCACAAGGGACCACTGGCCCTGGAAAGACTGCCCAGAAGTCTGGAATCCCTGGAATGTTCTAAGTCCTCTTTCTAAATGCTGAACATGCCAATGCATTCTTTAAACATTCATTTAACAATATGATGGAATCTTACCTTCCCAAGGCCACAGAGTGAAGTGGTTGAGAGCACACACTCTGGAGCCAATCTGCTTGGACTAAAATGCTAGACGAATGACTCAGGGTAAATTATTAAAATTTCCTCCATGCCTCAGTGTTCTCATACATAAAATGGGGATAATAATGACACCTGCCCCATAGGATGTGTAAGAATGAGTTCATATATGTAAGTGTGCACAGAATGGCGGCTGGCACATAGACAGCACTATGCGTGTGTATATATTTGCTATTATCTTTCTCTAATTGTACCTATGAGTCTAAATACAATGGGCTTTTCTTTTTCCCTTCAGTCCCATGTACCAAGCCAGTGCTTTGCCTGAGTGTGCCCCACTTCCGTGGCACCATCTACTTCTTTCTTGGTCTTTAGAACTCAGAAACTACTAGCAGCTTTTTTGTTTTACCCTCTACCTCTTCCCACAGCCCTAGTCATCGGCAGAGTGCCTGAGCCCTTCATGGTTTTGCCATGGAGCTTCGCCATCTCATTAGTAATAATTCTGCTAAATAACTGTATCCTGTCAGCCTTGAGAAATGGGATATCATCACCTGCCGCTGCCCTTAGTCCTGACCTAATCAACATTTTCATCCATAAAATGAAGAAAAACTGTGTAACTGAATATATAGCAAATCAAGAAATGACAGAAAGCTGGAAGACATGGCTAAAATGCTGGAGAGTGAATTAAGATTCACTCAGATTGCTCATGGGGAGGGGGGGTTGGAATTCTGGACTGAAGCCAAGAGAAGGTGATCTTTAGACAAGACCACTGTACCTTATAAATCAAGAAGCCTGGGCTGTGCGGCACACTTTAGGAAGCAGACCTAGGCATGCCACATGATGACACACTTCTTGCACTGATCCGGGCCAGGGCTGCACCCCAGAAAGGCCATCCCACTGTGCTCCAGGAGGTCCCTCCCAAGGAATTCCGTCCTTCTGTGGAAGCCGCAGGGTAACAAAAACAACAGTGAGTAGAGTTTGCAGATAATTCATGTATTGATTGATCCATTCACCATCACTTATTTCAGACTTTATCTTTGCAAGTAACAGGCTGCCCAGACCACACATACCTCGTTTGATGGAGCATAACCTTTCTAACAGTCAGCAAGGTTGAGCTCCCAGTCACTAGCTGTGTATAGAGGCTCTCAAGCCCGGGACAGGAGCATATCAAGGACTCTGACTGCATTAGGAGTCTCCTTCTAAGATGCAGTTCCATTCTATGAGTCACATGCTAAAGCTGAGGCAACAAGTAGAGGGAGGCTGCAGAAAGGGTAAACTGAGTCAGAAATCCTTCTTTCAAACCCAAACCAGCCAGTCCTCCCTTGGGCCTCCAGACTACTGCAGACCTATTTCTGTCTTGACCCAGGACCAAGGTGGCTCCTAATGCCTGGAGTCTCTGACACTCGCACATACGTGGCATAAACCCCTAAGAGAAACTGCCAATTCAATCTGCAAGAGGCACCATATTTCAGCTGTCAGGGTGGCAAAGTTTAAAATGTTTGATATCACACTGTGGTTGGCATCAAACCAACCTCATAGCTTGCGGGTCATATGTGCATTACTTAGCACAATCTTTTGAGAGAAAATTTGGCATCATATATCAACATTTTAAATGCACATACTCTTCCACTGTAACTGCTGTTTCTGGGACTATGTCATGCAGACATCCTTGCGTCCCTCCAGAGAGCTCTATCTACAAGGATGTTCACTGCAGCATTCTTTTTCTATTGAAGTTTCTGCAGAATAGTCCTATTGTTACAGAGTGGGAGAAAGCCAAAATCCCCCACTCTGCAGTTTGGGGATGGGGGTGGGGTGAGACCAGGTGGACTAGCCTTTGTTCTTTTCACACCAAGGAAATAGGAGGGTAGTGATGAAAAGGCTTACAGTGCTATGCAAAATTCTGTCAGTGGTCAGAACTGTTTACTGTACACGTTATATCAAAGGGGATTTAAAAATAGGCGGCAGCCATCAGCCTCCCAGGTTTCCCTAGATGGACGTGCAGACAGGGACTGATTTGCTCTTCAGGATGGACCTGAAGACAGATATATGGCCTGAGAACTCACCTGGTTTGAGAAGGAGGGAGCAAAGGGGGACAGGGAAACATGCAGCTTGCGCAGATAGGGAATTATCTGTGGTATAAGAGTTGAAGAGTGTGCACGAGCCTCCCCTAATTGGGTACAGCAGCTGCCGAGAATTTGGAATTTATAACTGGAACGCTAAGCTGTGAACTGTTGTTGTGTTTCTGAAAGACGGTATCTTTTGCTAGCCTAATTGGACAGGACTGTATATTTTGGGTGTTTCTAAAGGAAGTGGAATTTAACAGCATAATTGCACCTTTAATATAACTCTGTATACCCCTCAAATAAACAAAATACCTTTCCTTTTTGCCGAACTCTCTTATTAATAGTCATTCCTAGTGGTGGGCAAATTGAGCCCGTTAAAAATGAGGACTCACCCTGGCTAGTAGCTCAGTGAATTGGCGCTGGCCTGTGAACCCAAAGGTTGCTTAGTTTAATTCCCAGTCAGGGCACAAAACCAGGTTGCAAGCCAGGTCCCTAGCTGGAGGCAGGTGAAAGGCAACCATACATTGATGTTTCTTTCCCTTTCTTCCTCCCTCCCTGCCCTTCTCTCTGAAAATAATGAATAAAATCTTTTAAAAACTGGGGACCATCCCCCAAAGGGTCCTGTTACACTTTCCATCGTTATTTCCTTGTATTGTATCAAAATATATATAACATGATAATTATTGCTTTAAATATTTGCAAGCATATAATTCAGTGATATGAAATACACTCACAATATTGCCTAACCATCACCATTATCTATAGCCAGAATATTCTCATCCCCAACATAAAACTCTATACCCATTAGTGATAACTCCCCATTCCTCTTTCCCCATTGCCCCTAGTATCCTCTATTCTATTTTTGTCTCTATGAATCTGCCTAATATAAGTATCTCCTACATGTGGGTACATAAATACTTGTCCTTTTGTGCTTGGCTTCTATCACTGTTATCATAGTCCCTCCATGTTGTAGTATGTATCGATATTTTATTCCTTGCTATGGCTGAATAATATTCCATTGTATGTACATCCCATATTTTATTTATGCTTTCATTTCCCAATGGGCACTTGGGGCATTTCTGTTTTTTGTCTATTGTGAGTAATGCTGCTATAAACATTTTTGCATAAATTCCTATTTGAGTCCCCGCTTTCAGTTCTTTTGTGCAGTATTTTTTTTTAAATCCTCACCTGAGGATATGTTTATTGATTTTAGAGAGAGAGGGGAAGGAAAAGAGAGAGAAAGAGAAACATCAATGTGAGAGAGAAACATTGACTGGCTGTCTCCCATATGTGCCCTGACAGGGGATTGAAACTGCAACCTAGGTAAGTGCCCTGTTCAGGGATTAAACCCACAACCCTTTGGTGTCCAGACAATGCTTCAGTCAGCTATGCTACACAGCCAGGGCTGCAGTATTCTTTTTAATGGCATAAAGATTGGAAACAACCAAAAATATTATTAGCAGGGGGTTATTTAATAAGTTATTGTACATCCACACATGAGAATACCATGCAATCCTATAGAGTGATGCAGGTTTATAGATAATATATCTATAAGATATATCTATAAGATATATTATTGTATATTAGTGTGCAAACAAGCCAGAAGGCGGGCAGCACCAGCACAGAGGCGTGTGGAGGCAGGAAGGGCTACAAGAGAGCCAGGGACACAGACTGTCTCCATAGGAGCCAGTGAGAACAGTGCAGGGAGGCCCCTGGGCCCAGGGTCAGCACTGAGGGGAGGCCTTATCCTTCACTGTATGCCCTTTGTACTGTGGGAAATATTTTAGTGAACTGAATGTTTTACCTTCTAAAAATTAATCCATATGTTTTTTAATTGGCATGTGATTGCTTACCGATCCTGAGTTTGGTCATGGGTCCAGCAGCAAGTGGGCAGCAGAGCAGCCCACAGAAATAGAAGCAAAGCAAACACTAAGCAAATGAAAAGGTCTGGCATTTATCCCTTTAAGCCCACAAATATCACCACTGCCACCTCTTCCTTTAAACACTGAGCTCACCGTCAAAAGCTGCCCCGATGTCTCATAGCCTCTTAATTCCGATGCCTCTGTTTCTTCTTTTCTGCCCCTCTCCCTAGAAAAGTAATTTAGAGAGCTGCAAGGTGAAGGTTCACCCTGCCTGGTTGCTCATGCCTCGGTC
This sequence comes from Noctilio leporinus, assembly GCA_004026585.1. Classification (NCBI taxonomy): domain Eukaryota; kingdom Metazoa; phylum Chordata; class Mammalia; order Chiroptera; family Noctilionidae; genus Noctilio; species Noctilio leporinus. The sequence continues at coordinate 77,852 of PVIW01002596.1, forward strand.
TCCTGGAAAGGGAGGCCATGGAGTGAGGCTTCAAAGTCACAGACTATCCTGCCCCAAGGAGGGTCATGCCCCATCAGGGGAGGCCTCTGCGGTCCTCCTCCAGGCCAGAGATGTTGAAAAGGCCTCTGCTCAGAGCCAGTGGAACAGACCTCCTGGGATGATAATCAAATCACATTTGAAAATGAGAAAGGGGGGTTGCCTCAGAACAAAAGCTCAAGAAAAGGAAAATAAGGTGGAAGTTGCAGAAATTGGTGCTCTGTATTCCAAGGGCTTCCTGGCTCCTAGCAGGGTTTGAGATTAGTGTTGATAATAGCTTCACCATAGGACCACAAAAAAATCAATGGAACTGGGACTGAGGCAGGATCCATTTATCTTCTTGGGGTGAAAGAGAAGGTGTGATTTTAAAAAGACAAATTATACCAAATGCGTGTAATTGATGTGCATACACAGAACCACGCAAGGAAGGCCAACCGCACACAATTGCACAATATTCGACATTGTTCTCATCAAGAGTTTTTGTAACAATGCCAACCCCAGGGCACAGTTCAAGTACTCTGGAGAGTAGTGCTAAGCATTGAGTTCTAGAATATGGCGCATTACTTTTCCATGGTTAATTATTTGTTTGAAAGGGTGACGAAGAATACGAAAACAGAAGAAAAGCCAAGGGACAAGTCCTGCTCTATAATGGAACTACTTGGCTGGGACAGGACGCTCTAGATATTGCTTTCCACATCCTCTGCCTTTCACTTACATGACTCTCTACCCCTCGCACAAATGTTTGCCCTTTGCCTAAAGCTTTTATTTAAGTGAGCTTTTCTTACTGAGTTATATGTACACTCTTGTGGTGGGCAGGGACGATGGCCTCATCAACTCAGTGGGGTCAGCACCTCATGCATAGAAGAGTCTCAAAGGCATTTTATTAATTTAAGGGAGATCTTGATGTTCAACCCAAGAAGGCCTTCAGAAGCAGACGTTGAGAGCTGGACATTTCACAACCAGCTTTCTTGTTCAGCCGACAGTGCTAAACCAGTCTAGTTGAGGGGTTCAGGTTAGTCCTTGAAGAGGTAAATTACCAGAGACGGGGTGGGAAAGAATGTAGAGGGGTGAGAGGCGTTGCCGGGTGTCTAAAGATCAGGGGACCCAGGACAAGACCCATCTCCACAGAGGTTATAGCTGATGTACTTCACACCTCTAGCGGCAGGCACAGAGCAATACCCCACGACACCTGGAAGGTGAGAAAAAGGTTTTGGTTCAGGAAGAGTCTTCTTCCTGATTTAATAAAAGATACTTCCTGAAAGCTTTCTTCAAAGCCTTCTAGAAAGGCCCGAAGGTCACCTGAGGTAAGGTACTCTCTTTGGTGGTGCGACCCAACATCACATCCAAGGCTGCTGCTGCCCCTAGGCTGGTCCTGAGTGCTGCCAGGTTACCTTTTCATTCTTTTCCTTGTTTCACACAAAGCCTGGCTGTGCTGGGTCCTCTCCCACTCCCCTGCAGAGGGCCCTGCCTCCTTTCCTATGAGGCTGGAGAAGAGCAAGGCCCTCCCCATCTCTCCTGGCCACCTTACGGTGTCTCTACCATCTTCCTTTCCCCATCCAATAAGTTCCCTGCTTTTCCCTGGTCCAGGAACCTTGCTGGTCACAGCCAAAAGAGGCCCTTACCCTCAGGAAGTGCCCAGACAAACCCCCTCTCTCCATCTATCCAATTTCATCCTCTTCTGCTCAGACTCAGACTGGCTTTTTCAAATATTCCTTCTGTATGTTGCAAATTGCTGTTTCTAGTCACAATCTCCCTCCCTGAGGATATAAAGCTGATCAAATCTCCCTGCTCCCAACAACAGCAACAACAGTAACCAAAAACAAAAAACCTTCTGGCATGCTGATTTCCCCTCAAGCCTTCTTGTCTCTTTTCTTTTAGACGGCTTTAAAATCTGTATTGAACTGCTTCCACTTCCTCAGTCCACACAGCCTTTCAACTCAGGAAGGGATTGTCTCTGGCCTTTCTATAGCTAAAAGTCACCAGCGAAGGGCCAGGCATCCAATCTGCTGTACTAGTTGCCCTTCTCAGCTATGTGGCCAGCACATCATCACTGACCAGTCTTCCTGTCCAGGTCCAGCCTTCTCTGACCCATCTTTTACTTCTTGTACCTGTGCTGCTCTCTCGCTCTCTCTCTCTCTCTCTCTCTCCCCCTCCCTTCCTCTCTGGCTATGACTTCTTTGGCTTATCCTCTTCCTGCTGTTGCTACCTCAAAGCCCAGTGTCCTGACCTGCTTTTCTTTCTCTCTCTCTTTCTCTTGTTTCTTAAGCAGTTATATCCCAGTTAAATTTTAAAATATTTATTAAACCCTATCCACAGATAGCATGTTAGGCACCATTGATGTAGTGGTGAATTATGATTCTTTCAAAAAGCTAGCAGAGAAATGGGGGAGGGCACAAAAAAAGAAATGATTCAATACACTATATTAAGAAATCTTTCTGCCTCAACATGATGACAGCAGCCCCAACGTGCTCACAGTTTTTCAGCAAAAGTATTATGATGTCGAAAACTCACATGGTCTTTCTTCTGACAGTGTCAGAATGGGGGAGGGAAATGTCTGCATCAGAGATGGATGGAAAAAGCCCACCCAGGCTTCGGATATGCTTCTCCTGGCTCCACTGCTTGAAACAGGGAATGCCTTGGGGGAGGAAGGGGAGAGCTGGTAACAGCCACCCTCTATCTTTGTCTTGGAGACCCATTCTTTCTGCCAGTAAAGAACTGAGCTACACTGTGAGTGAAGGGTCTCCCCTTATACTCCCTGCCCCTCCCAGAAACTGCTACATACAACATAGCTATGCAAGGCCTAGAAGTGATGTCATGCATTCCGAGAGCTGCTGGTCTCGGTACTTGTAGGAAGCAGCGAGGTTAGTAAGGTCCAGAGCAGGGCATTCAGGAAACTGTACTTTTCACATATTGCATCAGACTAGAACCAAAGAATCAGCGGCTGCAGGCCAAAGAACTATTTCAACCTGAGAAGAGCAGAGTTACATCAGGGGAAAACCGTTAGATATGAGAAACTGGACTGGGACTTACACACATCGCTCTCCACGATTGATGCAGAAACAATTAGAAAATGAAATCAAGCCAGTGGGCAGGAATAGAGTCCCAGGATAAGCCACTGACCCTGCCTGTGGCCCTTCACCAGGTCTCACCAATGCCCCTTGTGCTTTAAAGGGGCAAAAATCACACAGCACAAGAATGGGAACATCATTTCATAGAGTCAGCAAGGAAGAGCACACCTCTAAAAATGAGACACTGCAGAATTCAGAAGAAAAATTCAGGAGAGTGTTCACTGTTCCAGATGAGTGCAAGAAATCATGGCTTCTCAGGCAGAGGAGCACAAAGAAGAAAAAATCAACAGGATGAGATGAAAAGAAAGGGCAGTGGGGACACCAGCAATGCAACAGCAAAAACAGAGCCACATTCAGGATCTCAAGTCAGTAACTCAGGAAACAAATGTGGAAGAAATTAAAACAGTATGGCAAAAGGTGAAAGATTTAGAAAATAGAGAATGAAGAACCACATGTAGATAACAAGGACTCCTAAAATAGAATCCATAACAAATGAAGCAGACAAGAAATGAAAGATATAACGCAGTGAAATGTTACAGAGCTGAAGATAAAGGCCTGTGTGTATAGACAGATGGGCTCACCAGGCAAAGTCAGCAAAAGGAGACCCTAGACACATGATGAAAAATAATAAAGATTATATCAGAGAGAGAAAGCAGTCGGCCTGCAGGCTTTGGACATCTCCGTGACACAGAACAGAGAACATGGACAAGGAGGAAGAGAACCTTTCCAGTCAGGGGGAAAGAAGGAATTACTCAGGCAGAGACACGAGGTAGCTACTGGAAAACAAGTTCAATCCCTACTTTATACTAAATCCCCCTAATGACTCCCTGCTGGATTAAATATTCAAATGAAAAGTTGAGCCATAAAAGTAATATGGCAAAACACACATGAATATATAACTTTAGAGTCAGAAAGAACTTTCAAAGAAGGAAGTGAAGGGAAAAAGGCATGTAAGAAAAAGACTAATAGCCTTAACTACATAAAAATGTTAAGGTTTTCTACAAAAATATAGTTTTAAATCATATTACAAAGCTAGGAAAAAAAGAAATATGTATGATAAAGGTTCATGTCTTCCAAATCAATAGCAAAATTGGTAGAGGATATACACAGGAAATTTACCATCGGGGAGATACAAATATTTCAACTGATAATAAAATTTAAAATTCTAAATTAAAATAACTAAGATTTAGCATTTTTAGCTATAAAGTTAACAAAGAATCAAAAGAACTATAATGATCATTGCTTGAAACAGTGAGGGAAAATGGTCACTCTCTTCGGTACCTAGAATATGAAGGGTAATGGCAATAAGAAATTTTTATCAAAAGCTTTCAAAATGAGGAAAACTTTAATTAAACATTTTACTTATTGGCTCTGGCTAGTAGCACAGTAAATAAGACACCAGCCTGCAAACCCAAAGGTCACTGATTCAATTCCCCAGCCAGGGCACAATAACCAGGTTGCAAGCCAGGTCTCCAGACAGGTTCATAGCTGGAGGCAGGTGAAAGGCACCCATACATTGATGTCTCTCTCCCTCTCTTTAAAAATAATAAATAAAATCTTAAAAATAAATAAATAAATTTTACTTATTGGAAGTTATCTTGAGAATATGTCTATTAAGTTATCAAAAATATGTAAATAAGAAATGTGATTAGGTATTATTTATAATAGCAAGAGAAAAAAGTTGAAATAACTTAGATGTCTAAATCTAGTGAAATAAGTCATTGAATTTGATATCAAACAACTTTAACATGATAACAGGGACACCCATTGACATGGAGGGGAGAAAAAATATATTGTAATATTCAAAAAGCCATTAAAGTATAGGATAACACTTTTTCTTTTTTAGTGAATTAATTGGGGTGACCTTGGTTAATAAAATTATGTATATAGGCTCAGGGGTACAATTCTATAATACATCATTTGTATACTACATTGTGTGTTTGCCTAGCACACCATTTTTTATAAAAGAAATACTCTATACCAAAATATTAGTAGTAGTTATGTCTACTAAAATAACATGAGATGGTTTCCTTTATGTTTATTGTATTTCTACTTTTGTTTTACTATGTATGTGAATTGTGTATAATTTTTAAAGTCTTGTTTTAAAATGTAATTATAAGGTCCAAGAGTGCAATTTCTGTGTCACATTATATGCACATGTTTAGTTTTGTAAGAGCTGTAATACCTTTTTTCAGAATGGCTATACCATTTTACATTCCTCCTGCCCAATGTATGACTGCTGGCATTTGGTGTTACCACTTTTTTTTTAGTTTAGCCATTCTTTTGTTTTAAGGTATTATTTATTTACTTTTAGAGAGAATGGGAGAGAAAAACAGAGGGAGAGAAACATCAATGTGTAGTTGCCTCTCACATGCCCCCCAGAAGGGAACCTGGCCCACAAGCCAGGCATGTGCCCTGACTGGGAACAGATACAGCAACACCTTCGGTTTGCAGGCAGATGCTCAATCCACTGAGCCACACCAGCCACGGCTATTTAAGCCATTCTTATAGGCATGTGGTGATATTGTATTGTAGTTTTCATTGGTAAATCCCTAATGACTAATGATGTTGAATGTCTTTTTATGGGATTGCTGGCCATCAGTAGAAAAATGAAAACTATGTTAACACCAAAAACCTGCATGTGAATATTTATAGCAGCTTTATTTGTAATTGCCAAGAACTAGAAACAACCCAAATGTGTCTCAATAGGTATATAGTTTAACAAACTACAGTAAATCCATATCATAAAATACTCAGCCAGGAACACACAATGACTTGAGTGAATCTCAATGGAATTATGCTAGGTGAAAAAAAAAGACAGTTCTAAAGGTTACATACCATATGATTACAGTTACACAGCATTCCAGATTGATTGTCAGAGATGAGGGAGGAGGAGGAGGAAGGAAGTTGGCTAAGGCTATAAAACGGTATCATTAGAGATATTGGTGGCAGAGCTGTTCTGTGTCTTGACTGCGGTGGTGGCCATATAATTCTACATGAATGATAAAATTGAATGTATCTAAATATAGTACACACAAACAAGAAAGCGCACATAAAATGGGAAAACTGAATAAGGTCAATCTATGGTATCAATGTTCATTTTCTCCTTGTGCTACTGCACTATAGTTATACAAGATGCTACCCCTGGGGGTAGCTGGATGAAGGGAACATGGTCTTTCTGTATTACTTCTTACAACTGCATTTATTTTTAGACAATTAAAGATAATTATAATTATAGATTATCTCAAAATAAAAAGTTAAGAATAAAACATAAAAATACATAATGAAAATGCAGCAAGGTACATGATAAAACATACCTATACAAAGAGTGGTGTGAACACTGGAGGTTGGGGATGGCAAAATAGGCATTTTGCCCCATAGTGGATTCAAGGAGGCCTTCCTGGAGGAGGTCATGATTGAGGAGTCTGGAGGTGCTATGAACCGTAAGAGTGTTCCCAGGCATGGGAACTATCTCTGAAGCCTTAGAGGCCTGTTGAGGAGGAGCAAGAAGAAGAGCTAACTTTTCCCTACAATGTTATGTTATTTATTTCTTTACCACATTATTTATTTATTTATTTATTTATTTAATTCATTCATTTGTTCAACATTTATTCCTCTATGACTCCAAAACTGCACCATGCTCTAGGGATAAAATAATAAATAAAAAGGTCTTTATTTCCCACTCTACCCTAGTCAAGGCTTTGATGAGGAAACAGACAAGTAAACAGAAAAGCACAAATACATAATTGTATGAAAAGTGCTGACAGTGTGCACAGATTGCATATCAAAGGGGCACTTAACCCTGGAGAGCTTCCTGGAAGAGGTGGCATCTGGGCCAAAACCTGAAGCATCTGTGAAAGAAATCTAAATGATCAGGGAGTGAGGAAGGATGGAACCATTGAAGTCTTTTCCGTGGGAGAGGTTCATGATCAGAATTGGACCTTAAGATGATGTTTCTGAAGCCAATGAGGTAAATAAACCAGGGTAGTACAGGTAACTCCAGTCCCCATCTGTACTCCAGGTCAACACTGCCTCCCTTCAGAACTCTCACCCAGCCTCCTGGGCTACCAGTACTCTGGTCTGTGTATATCCCTTCAGGAAGCACTGAGCTCTGGTGGTTTATGGAGTTCTGAGCTCCTGGGCCAAACTCTTCCATCCCCGATCAATTGTTCCTTGTCACAAGCTGATCTTGTTCCAGTTCTTTACTTTCTGGATCATAAACTTGTCCTCTGTGTGACTTAGGAGGCTCTCTGGAGCTGGGCATTTATATCCCAGAGATACCTGTGCAGTCAGCAGCCCCCATTAGTGTGCTGCTGACGATTTAGCTGTCCTCTGCAAGGCCAGGATGAAATCTATCTATTTCCCTAGGTCTGGCTTGTCTGGTATTGGGATGAGAGAGACTGGATGGCTTCCCAGGCTGTGCTTTGGCAGCCAGAGAAGCCGGCAGTCTGTGGTACTGTAGCTTCAAAAGAGACAAGGCAAGTACTTCAGACTGGCAACCTGGCAGTGAGGAACCAGGACAGCACCCCTTCTGGCCAGGCAGGCGTTACTCTGCACACAAGAGGCCTGCCCTGAACAAATCTAATCTGGGAAGAGGCTTTCGGAAAAGGACATGAGGGTTGTGACTTATAAGTACAGGGCCAGGGACTGGTGGAGTGGAGGAGTCGGGGAGCAGGGGAATCCACCAGTCAGCCTCAAACCCTGCTGAGAGACAGGAAGTAGAAATCTACAGACAGGACTAGAGCGCAGCCCTTATCAGTACTGTTCGGAGGCCACAACAGCAGGTGGCCAATGTGGGACAGGTCAGGAAAGATTGGATTTGAGTGATTGGGGAGAAGAGAGAGTGGAAGAAGAGGGCCTGCAAGATTATTCCAGTCCATTTGTCGCCTCACTGCCGGCGGAGAGATAAATGAGACAGGTGTTGCCCTCAGGGAGCTCTCAGCTTGGAGGGTTACAGCCTGGTCACAAAACTGCACCTGCGCCCAGCTGACTGTACTCTGCTGTGGGGCCATGGGCCCAAGGGATTTAAGGGCACTTACTGTGCCAGTTCAAGCCCTAGAAAGATGCCTCCACTATGGAAGGATCATTTTGTGCTCATGCTCAAATAGTTCCAATAGTGCCTGGCACCTGGGAAATATTCACCCAGTGTTTGTGGAGTGTTTGTCTTAGTCTAATTCTTTGTCTCAGGAAATAAGAATACAAGCAGACTTGCTTTCCCCACCCTGACCAGCATCTTGGGCAATGTCGCCCTGGGACCTGAGGGAAGTTTGGAGCATGCACCATTTTGCTCACAGCGAGCTACGCAGGGCTGCCTCCCTCAGAGGCATCACCAAGCTCCCACAAACTTCCAGCTGAAAATGAGAGATTCCTACAGAGCCAGGCCCTGAGAGCAGATTCTTGGCCTTCACCTGCATCCCAGGGCAGCCCACTCCTTCCCCAGACCACCTTCTCAGGTGCTGGGCTGGTGTCTTGGCACCATGTTATCATAAACACAGGCTTCTACCACCAGAATGTCCAATTTTAGGTCCCAACACTGAGCTCATTGACAATGTAACCTTTACAAAAATTAAAAAGGAAAGGCAGTTTTCCCTTAAGGTGACCTCAAATGAAAGTTTCTAAAATGCTGCCAGTAAAAGTGGAGGCTGAGAAAGTCATGGGGTGAAGGGGTAACAAAAATAAACAGCCATGGAAACAGGCTTGCTTCTAAACTTACCCATCCATAGAAAGTCCTGGAAAAGTTGCACCGCAGAGAGCAGAGAGCTGTGCATGCATACAAATGACGGGGCTTGGCCCTGGATGAGGGTTCCGGGAGGTCTCCTTGGGGATGAGACATCTGAGCTGAGGTCAGACTTAGGGAATGGGCAGGGAAGAGCGGGAGGAGGCATCCACACAGAGGATCAATATTGGAAAGGTCTCAAGTTGGAAAAGAATGTGGAAAGGAACCAAAAGTAGGCTCCTGGGAGGGGCGACCAGCAAGGAGAAAAGTGATTTGCAGTGGAGTGAGGGGTGAAGCAGGCTGAGTTAGGGTTCTAAGGAATCCTTCTAGATACTGTCATTTGAAGGGCTGAAAAGGAGCAAGTTGAAAGGGTATCTTTTTAAAACCTTTTTCTTTTCAGGGCTGACACCCCTACAGCTAGAGAAGATACAGGGCTCTCCTTGGAAGCAGGGAAGCCATTTAAAGGCCAAGGTTTTAACACCGCCACCACCTCAAACTCAAAGATGATCAGCCCTGGTTGGAAGCATTAACAAAATCCAAAACAGGGAACGCAGTACCTCCATCAAAGATGCGTGCTGACCTGGCTGAGCTGTCAACCTCCCCAGAAACAGCAAAGTGGCAAGAAAAAATAACCCAGCACTCAAACTATAGCTCAGCTGTGAAGACAAGTAGGCCTCAGGCAAAGTGGGCAGAGTCAAGGAGGAGTCCCTCATTCCATGTCAGAGAAAATGCGGTCTGCACAGAGCTGTCCTTGTTCAGTGTGAGCAATGTAGAAGGAAATTAACAGCAGAGCAAAAGACACAAACCTATCACCAACTGCATGGGAAGGAAGGAAAGAAAGAAGGAAAGAAAGAAAGAAGGAAAGAAAGAAAGGAAGAGAGAAAGAAAGAAAGAAAGAAAGAAAGAAAGAAAGAAAGAAAGAAAGAAAGAAAGGAAGGAAGGAAGGAAGGAAGGAAGGAAGGAAGGAAGGAAGGAAGAAAGGAAGGAAGAAAGAAAGGAAGAAAGAAAGGAAGAAAGAAAGAAAGAAAGAAAGAAAGAAAGAAAGAAAGAAAGAAAGAAAGAAAGAAAGAAAGAAAGAAAGAAAGAAAGAAAGAAAGAAAGAAAGGAAGGAAGGAAGGAAGGAAGGAAGGAAGGAAGGAAGGAAGGAAGAAAGAAAGGAAGGAAAGAAGAAAGGAAGGAAAGAAAGAAAACAGAAAAGAAGTCATCATGGAAGAAATTATAGTTCAAGAAATAGAAGAAAATTACCCATAAGGATTTATTTTGAGAAGAATCCAATTAAAAAAAAACAAACCACAACTCAAAACCAGATGATAAAACAACAAAATAAGATTAGAAAGGAGGCCAGCAGAGTTAAAGAAACAAGTTATAGGCCAAAATAACAACATTATTAAATAAATAAATAGCTACAGAACTGACAGAGTTTAAGATCGAACCACAGACATCACAAGCATGGAGTAAATACATGAAAAATAAATGATTAAGGAAGAAAAGGCTCAAAATAATCTATGGAGGGTGATTGGTATCCCTATATTTCAGGCCAAGGTAAAAATAAAAATGGCAAAAGGGTTTCCAGAGAGCTAATAGAAAAAAACAAATCTTAAAAGGAAGACAATAATCAGCAAAGGCAAAAGCAAAGGCATAGCCTGGTGAAGCTGCTCAATTTCAAAGACAGAAAAGTATTTTCCACCAGCAAACACAGCCAGCAAGTCACCTCCAACTGCAGCAGAAGCTGCCCACAGACTTGTCTGTAGTGACATTCACAGGCAGATGTTCTCATGGATGCAGAACCACAGGTAATAGGGAAGCCTTCTAGGGGAAAAATTACTTCATAATGAAATTAGATCAACCAAGAGATAAATCAAAATAATGACTTCAGTATGGAGAGATTGTGATGAAGCGACTAGGAGTCTTTTAAATATAGAAATAAAACAAAAGCATTCTGAAATTATTATAAAACTTAAGATGAAAAAATTATTTTAAAAAATTAACAAAAATTAGCAGGCAGGAAAATGGAAGGAAATAGAAGAAATAGAGTATATATCAATTTCCTCATCTTTCCTTGCAAGGGGTTAATTAATACTATTTCAAATTGAAATATAGTGTTCAGAATACTGATTCGAACTCATTGTTTTTATAATATTCTTTGTTAATCTTAATCTTAAGAGGATCTTTCAGGAAATAATGTATTTTGTAGAGAAGAAACATTTATCAAATGTAGCGGTTTCCTCCATTTTACAGTAGTTTCTTTTTCTTCAGTTATTTTTAAACAAAATTAAATTAATGTTTTAAAGATTTCCCTGATCACATTTTCTAAAATTAGTTCTGACTCTCCATCTATCTTTCTAGTTATAGTAAAGATAGATTATAGAGACATATCGAAAGTGGTGTTGACCTAAATTTAACCACAATAGTTTCTGGATTTTTTGAATCATTTTTCACTTTCCTCATTAACCTTTCTGTGTTTGCTTCTCTGAAATGTTAATAGAAATGTGTGATTTTAATAAAAACAAAAACTCATTTTTCAAAAAATAAAGATGTCACACATGAAAATATCAACCACATGTTGAGGAAGTTAAAGTAATAATTATGATTTCATGTTAGTAATACCCATTTACTAGCCCTCTATTTGCTAAAACATTTTCAGAATCCCCCCTCCAGTTTTGAAAAGACATTCGTAACTTTCCCACTCTGGTGCAGTCAGTGCACACACTACCTCACATTTTTTTTCCCTTCTCGCATGTCCTCCAATCAACTATTCCATCTTTAATTTATGTCACCTGCTACTTGGACCCTGTCTCACTGCTTCCACTGGGGTGCCAGAAACACAAAGTAATCAACAAGTTTGATACACTTTCAGGAATCTTTATTTAATAACACAGAAGAACATTATAGGCGTCTTATTTTTCAGCCCCCTTTATGAACATGGCTGGATAGATAGCCAGAGCTTCTCAGCTCTTGCTCTAGAACTCTGATCCAAAGTCAGGTACATCTCAGTGACCTTCCTGGAACAGATTTAGACATTGGAAGGCAGCCCAGGTATCCTTGTCCCACTCCATCCTTTCCTTCCTTCCCACTGCATCTTTCACACTGTATTGTGAAGCATCTCCTACTGCTCATCTTCCACCCATTCTCTCTTTGCCCCTATCACCCACCAGTTCCCTTTCTAAGTTATCCCCAACAGCAGTGACTCAAAACCTGACTATTCTGAAACAGAAATCCTCAAAGTACACATAAATAAATCCAAAGATATCAGAGTTTCATAAAAAGAGAATCAGGGTTCGGAAAGGGAGTTTGGTACACACAAATCCCTGTAATACAAGTAAAAACCACATGGATATGGACCTGAATACTTGCACTGCATGTCTGTCGTGGCTACCCCAGCTAGTATCCATTAGCCCTAAGCAGGGGGAAGAGGGGATGGTCACCTTCTCGTATTGACAATTCTGTTTTCAGTCTAATGGTGCATCACTATGGTTGCTCTTATTAGGGCAGTTAGCACTTCAAGATACAATTTAGAGAACCTGACAGTGATTTGTTCCGCTCATGTTTACTCATTTTATTAGCCTAACTCCTCCTCTTGGAAAAAAATAGTTAGGCTGTTCTAGAACTATGGATACACACACTAAGCTGAGAACAAGGGTACGACAATGTACATACTATTCATTTATTTACTCAACAAATCTCACTGGCATCTCTTGAGCTCTTGCCTACTATGTACCCAGCTTGGAGCCTAGGACTTAATATTCATTCTCTTTCTGCCATAACAGACTCCTGGGCTGGCAGGCTTTTCACAACATAGAGCCCTATACTGTGGCTCAGGCTGAAGAGCAAGGACTTGGACCTCCCTCCAACCTCAGGGTAAGGCAGCCTTCTTAATGGATTCCAGCCCAAACCCTGGAACAAGGCCAAGCTCCACAGTTTCTGTTCGACCTTGGTCGGACAAGCAAGTCACAACTCCGGGAATCAAAGCCCTCCTGGGCAAAATGGAGCTGCAAAAGTACAAATCCCAAAGTGCTCTTGTATTAGTCTGCTCAGCCTGCCATAACAAAACACCAGACTGGTAACCTAAACAACAGAAAATTGTTTCTCACAGTTCTGTAGGCTGAAAGTCTAAAATCAAGGTGCCAGTAGGGTTGATTTCCAGTGTGATCTCTCTCGCCAGCTTACAAATGGCCTTCTCACCATGTCCTCACATGACCTTTCTTCTGTGTGTGTGCGTGTGTGTGTGTGTGTGTGCATAGAGAAAGAGAGAGTGCACGCTTCACCTCTTCTTATAAAGGTATGGATCCTATTGGATTTAAGGCCCCACCAACCCTATGACTTCGTTGAACCTTAATCCCCTTCTTAAAGGCCCTATCTCCAAACACAGTCCCACTGGGGGTGAGAGCTTGTGCATGTGAGTTTAGTGGGGATACAGTACAGTTCCTAACATTGTGATAATTAAAAATCACTAAAAAAAAAAAAAAAAAAATCACTAATACGTGTAATGTACTTAGGTAGGACAGTGTGCATACATACTACATGCTTAGTAAATGTTAGCAACAATTATTTGTATTGATATAGCAGTTATCAAAGCATCAAGTATCTAGTATTTCATGATTAAAAGGGTTCTGAGGAGTTGGATAAGGTAAGAAAGGAAATACTCTTACATCGTATGATCAGGATAGACCAGCCCTCCCCATAACTGAATCTGCCAGAATTCAGAAAGTTGTATAAACACTAGAGGCATAAATGTGATCAGTGAGATTTTCACAGAGACTAAATTTTCACAAATATTTTTATAAAGATTAAACTTTTCAATGTTTAAATCTGAGACTGTATTATTTTTCCTTTTATTTTTGGAAACATACAGTTAGGCAGCTCTAGCACTATGAAGGCACATTAAGTTAAAGACAAAAGAATCCCTTCCTTCGTCTGATTTTTGGTGTTAAGCTGACCTTCTAAAAATAATGCATCGATGATGGAAAGCAGCTCTCTTGTTTTCATTCAGGCTGTGTATGTGTATGTGTGCATGTGCGTGTGTGTGTGTGTGTGTGTACAATATGTATTCTTAATGGAAAGCTTATATTAGTAATCTGAGTATTTAGAATATCATTTTTGGTCCAAAGCCCATGGGTTAGACTGTGGTTCAATTCGAACCAAAAGATCAGAGTTCTTTGCCCCAGGCTTCCATTTTCCAGTGGTTATATTGGATCACGGCCTCACTTGGGTGTTACCAAGTACTCTCACAAAAGTCGGAATCAGTGGCACGTAGGTTAGGATGCTCAGTGTCATACACAGTGACACATATCAATTCATGTCCTTATTTGTGGGGACTGACAATTAAGAAAGGCTCTTGTATGCTGTATTGCACTTGATAGGGATGACTTAACAAGAGCAATGAGGGGAAAAAATGGGATAAATGTAATATAACAACAATCAATTAATTTTAGAAAAGGATAATAAAATAAAGAATAAAGAATGAAAAAATAACAAAAAATATGAACTAATATCAATGGCTTTCTCATTTCTCAATTGTTTTAAAAACTATTTTTCTTTTTTATCTTAATTTTTTATTGAATTTATTAAAGTGACATTGGTTAATAAATTATATAGACTTTGGGTGTATAATTCAATGATAAGTTGTCTGTATACTATAATAAATAAAAAATGCATACATACATACATACATACATACATAAAAGCACTGAGAGGTAAAGCACCATGAGTTAGCTGAACTCTGACTAAATTTGCGGAACAGTCTGTGGCCACTTTTTCCAAAGGAAAAAGATGGTTTCATGGAATAATCCTGAGGGATTCTCCTGGTACTCACAGTCTTTAATTCTCTGTGAAATAGTCACTGCCCATGATCATGGGATAAAGCTGAAGGAAGAGTTGGCATTTGAGTCTTCACATCTGACCCAATGTGTTAAACCTGAATTTATTATCTAAAGCAATAGGCAAAATACAGACTTCCTTATTTGCATCTCATTTTTGAGTTGTTGGTAGTGAAATCTGTGTGTTATGGCCATATTCTGGGCAAACACATTTTCTGCTTGGCTGGAAACGGGTGTGACTCCTGACCAAAGACTTCCCAACAGTCCCTAAAGCCATTTGCTGTCATGAATAAGCCAATGATTCAGACTTGAACGACACAAATCTCAGAAGTGTGGGGTCCTGGCATCCAGAGCCAACGGCTAATGAGAACCCTGAGCCACCCTGGGTAAAGGTGGGTATTCTCAGAAGAAAGCAGCCTCTGTAAAGTAAAAGTAATAATGACAACTGTAACACCAATAACTTGGGGGCTAACATTTAGTGAGGGGTTGCTCCATTTTAGTTAACAGGATAAGCATTTTACTCGTTTGATTTAACCCTCCATGTAACCCTATTTAAAAGCCCTTTATTATCCCATCTTATAGAGGAGAAATCTGAGGCACAAGCAGCAAGTAGTGAATTAGGTATAGGAAAGTCCTTGTTTTTATGTTGACTCTCTGGACAAATAAGGCATGAAAGGCCATCTTAACTCAATCCTAGTAGGAAGCCATCTTTAATTGCTCTGAATTCCAGTGAACCCCACACAGGAGCAGACCAAGGGTCTCAGGGGTCAAATCAGGCCTCGTAGGGTAGTCTACTGAAAGTGGCCCAGAGCAGGAGCACAGGGAACAGTATAGAAAGGTCAAATAAATCATGTGACAAAAATGGACTGAAATAAAAATGTGATACCAGGGTGGTGACCTACAGTGATCCAGCTTTCCCTTGGAGTAAACTTTAAGAATCACAAACTTCGTCAGGTCCCTACCCAACTTCACATCCTCCATTATGGCTACCCAAGCTCCCTCACCTTGGCCACAAGAGAGAGTGTGACATGGCTGCTACCGCAGGCCCTCATCCTCACACCCCACCTCGAAGTATACCCTTGCCCCAGGAAATGCATGCCTGGATCTGCTCTGAGATAGCTAATGTGGCAAGAGAGTCCCAGCACAGGCCATGAGCTGGGAGCTCTGAGCTCTCTGGAACTCTGGGAGAGGGCCCTTCCCTCTCTAGGGTCTGAATGCCTACTCCTCCCAGGCCTTCCAAAGCAGCTTCTTAGAGAGCTAATAGTCTATTCTGTTGCCTCTGGTGCTGTCCCAGCCAGTTCTTGGCCCTCATTCTTCCTTTGGACTCTGCCTTCTCCCACGTTCCCTCCCTGAAGCCCCATCTCCTTTAGCTGTGGAGAGGGGCTTTCTGAAGGCTGCTGTCAGGGTTGCTGTCTGTCCACAAGGTTGGGGTACCTTCATGGGAATGGGATGAAACCCCCCGCTACAGGGAAGCTCACAGATGGGGGTCACTGGAGGCATGGGTCCTTGCCTTCTTCAGGGTCATCTCAGGCTGTTCCCAGGCCTTGGCTTTCAACTGGCAGTAAGACAGAGGCTCTGCCGTAGCTAGTTGAGTTTGGGACCAGCAGTGTCATCCTACTCCTTCTTCAGCCTCTTGACCCCGTTGGAGATTTTTAACATGAACACATAACATGTAAGAAATTCCCTATGGCTGTCCGGAGTCGCCCACTCCCTTGCAGGACACAGCATTTATTCTTCACCAGGCAAGCCCACAACTGAAATCACAATTACCTGACTGGCAAAACATGCTGGGCACCCATCAGAAAAGTGGGAAAGAAGGTCACTCTCACTTTGTAGATGAATTGCTGAGGCCAAAGATGTAACTGTCACATGCTGTGGTAGCAATACTGCAGAGGGATGCAAGCTTCCTAAACACTTGTCCAGACTTCCATCCACTACTTCTGTCTTGGGTTTGGGTCATTGCCTGGGCAAAGGGACCTAGGAGAGGGAGCCACCCACTGCAGGCCCTTCAGAGAAACAAAGGGCTTCACCAGAGGGGATGCCAGACCCCTGTTGGGTAGGTTCTGCAGCCCCAGGTCGTAAATGATTGGCTTTTTTGCATGGGTAGCATGGTGGGGAAGAAGCTCACCATCTATGCTTCTGACCTCATGAAGTCTCCCCAGGACTTTGTCCTGCTCCCCTTCACCTCCATTTCCCTTCTTGCTGAAATGCTCCTCCCCACCATGGCCTGTCTCCTGAGGAGATCCACTGGCCATAAGATATGTCTGAATCCAGATAGTGAGGGAGAATCAGCATTGAACCCCACTGAGCTATGAAGGGAACTGAAGAGATGAATATTTTACACCTGCAATTAGTCACACATGCAAAACTGTGTTCACAACTAGTTGCACCTGCAAGTGGTTAATTGCTAAATAGCAAATGCAATTAGGCACTTTCACATTATCTCTAGAGTGAAAGTTGCCAGCACAGTCGTCACTCATATGTGAGCAGTCATGCACACACATGTGCACACACACACATATAGGGGCACGTATACATGTTATATACAAGGTACACACATAGAGAGAGGGGCACATACATATATACAATAGCACGTGTGCGCACACACTCCCTAATGAAGGAGTAAACACTGAACAAAGCAATTTGGCCCTCCAGGTTGGAGATTTAAAGACACAGAAGGGAGCCTTTTTATTAAAACACCGAGAAGCTGCATTAAAGGAATCTAGGTTAACCCAAGCCTTGTATCGATACATAGGACACAGTTGAAGGCTCCAGCCCCAGATAAGAACAGCAAGGCACTGCAGATGGCTCTTTTGATAAAGACGGAGCAATCCTGGAAAACAAATTGGGGCTGGCACACCGGGCCGGGCTATAGAAAAGGCCAGCGCATTCAGGCCTCACCGGCCATTGTTGATCCCTGATGTAAAACATTATTTAACTGCACAGTCGTAATTGTTAATAGTCGCAAGCTTTTTTTTTTCCTCCCTTAATCTCAAAATACTGCTTTAGAAAGTAAAGCAAGAAATCAAAGAGTGACCTTTAAAAATTCTGCTTAAAGCCTCCTTTGTAGGCCTTTCTTCCTTCCTCCCTCCCGTTTCTCTGAGCTGTGATACTGAGTTGTCATATTTTCAAAAATATTTCCTTTCCAGCCGCTGAGTGAGGAGGAATGCATCTGCGTATTTAATTGTCGTCAGTTCAGATGTGATAGACTGAAGAAGCTCTCCAGTGGTAATGAGATGCACTGAGGCTCGGAACTGATAGACTGGGGACAGAGCTGATGGTGGGGTTGTGAGAGTGGCTCTGCTCATGTACCGAACACCTTTCTGCATTGTCAGAGCACTTGCCTGCCTTCACACACAGCCATGCCGCCACCTCGCTGTCAACCTTTTATTCTATGTGAAAAGAATCAACTCCCCCCACCTCCTCTCTTCCTTTGTTCCTTTCTTCGCTCTTTCCTGTCTCCCATTCTCCCTTCCTCCCTTTCCTTCCCTATTTCATTCATTCATAAAAAAAAAAACAATCAATCAGAAATCACTGGAAATGATCCCTGCCTTCTAAATGCTCACAGTGCAACTGCAGAGAATAATCTTTGATTGTTGTTTTCAGGTCTCTGATTCAGAGAAATAAAAACAATGCATGAGCATTAAAGATAATTAATGTGCCTGCTGAAGAGTAAGGACTTGAACTTAGCCCAAATTAAAAACCTCAACTCTGCCCACTTAGCAGTTGTGTAACCTTGGACAAGTGATGTAGCCTCTGTAAGGCTAAATTTATTCACTTAGAAACGGGCATAATAGAGCCAACCACTCAAAACTACAGTGAGGGTTAAATAAAACTCTTGGCAAAGTGTCTGGCTTACTGAAAGGGTTCAGGAATGATAAAATAATAGCTATTATTATGCTCAACCATCAATAACATATTATTGAGAAAGAATCCAGTAATACTGGCTGTCTTCATGGAGAGTCTAGCTATATGGCTGCAAAAAGTTGGATAGATTTTGAACAACTCCAATAAGATTACGGACTTCTCCAGAGAGCCTCTTCATCTTTGTGGGCTGAGCACCTAGAGCCATACCTGGCACAGTACAGGTGCTCAGTAATCATTAGATAGGTGGACTGGTGGATGCACGCAGGTATGCATGCATGAATGAAAATGTGGAGGAGAACAGTGTCTTAAAGGGGGTGGGGAGGCAGAGGTACTGATTTAAAGAGAGCATTGTGACAGTCATATAGCAACCAATGCAAGTGGTCTTTTTTTTTTTGCCCAGCTGTCTGTATTCCAGGGACATGGTGGAATTGTACTCCCTGGCCCTTTTGAGGTAGAGTGAGGCCATGAGTCTCATTCCGGCCAATGAGTTGTAAATAGAGGTGATGTATGTCACTTCCAACTAAGGCATTTAATTGTCAATGCATGACTTACCATTCCCTCTCCCTCTGACAGATGACTTTCAATGGCATGAAACACAACCCTTGCCAACACATGATGATGATGAACATGCATTTTGAAGTAAATAAACCTATGTTGTTTTAAGCCACTAAGGGTTGGGGAATGTTGGTTATTGCAATATAACCTATCTTATACTGACAGGTATAAGCACAATGTCAGGACAAAATCTGGTGTTGCTGGAGTGCTGGTAAGAGAACCACCATGTGGGAAATAATATTAAAAAGGCCATTTGGGGTTACCATGTGTCCCAAGAGACTTTAATGTGTCATTGATGGCTTAGCACAACAAGGATGGCCCTGCAGGGTCCGATACCCTGCCTTCCCTGTGCTCATCAACCTGACCCAGCTTTGATGAAGGAGAACCCTTGGAGCTCATGGATAAAGTATTTTGAATTTCCAGGAAGTTGTGTCTTCATCCTCTCTTCTCTCAGAGACATTCTCAATTCTCCCAAGGGTTATACCAGATGGACTATCTTTCTTCCAAGGTGATGCAGTGTTGTGGCTTATCAACAGGAGGCAGAGAATCCTTCAACCATAAAATACTTAAGCCCCTAGCCTAGCATGATGCCTGATAATCCACCTTCCATGCACTGAGTGTTTATCCCAGCAGAGGATGGCAAGGTACCTGACTCTTCTCAGACCTGAGAAGAGTACTGTCAGCAAAAATAATTGGGCAATCTGGAAGACCTGTCTTCTCATGCGTGTGATATTTCCAGGAATTACCAGAGTCTATAGCTGGCAAGCCTCTCTTGAGGTTATCTTGTTCATCCCCTTTCTCCCAGACAGCACAGAACCTAGATTGATTTTGTCAGAAGAAAAATAATCTGTTGTCATTTTTAAACATGGGTCTAAAATCTTAATACCCCTCTCATTGGAGGAGTGGGGTCCTATGTCCCTTTCTTTTGAATCTGGATGGGCTCATGACTTCTCTGACCAGCGGGGTATGACAGAGTGATGAGGTATGACTCTTGAGACTAGAAAAGCCACGTAGCTTCTGCCTTCTCCACTCAAGTCTTCCTTGGATCCTTGAACCACCGTGTAGAAAGTCTAGCTGCCCTACGGTCCCCACACTGTGAGGCAACTCAAGCCACATGGAGAGAGCATCCGTACGGCTCCCCAGTTCCAGAACGCTTAGCTGAGCTCTCCCTTCTAGTCATCCGAGCCTATGAATGTGCCAGACAGGTGAGTGAAGAAGGCTCCAAATGATGTTATCTCCTGGATATTCAACTCTCCCAGCTAAGGCTCCCACCATAATGGAGTAGAGGCCACCCAGCCCTCCTAGGCCCTGTCCAAAGCCCTGACCCAGATAATCTGTGGGCATCGTGAAAACGGCAGCTATTAAATGAATGACTTCATTCAAAAGAGTAAAATAGAGTAAAAAGGTGATTTGTTATGCAACAATGGGGAACTAAAACACAAATCTCCTAGTGAAGATCCCAGTAGTGCAATGTGAAGATAAACTAAATGACTGGCATTCAGGCATCAAAGTAACAGTGAAAAAGAAGAAGAAACATATTATTTAGGGAGGGAAAATCTGGGCTCAAGCACTGACTAGATGGTCTTGGGCTGGCCATTTAGCCACTCTTGTGTCCATTTATTCTTCTGCAACATGGGAGCAATAATGATCATAATAATAATGTCCTCATAAGATAAAAAGTAAATGACAAAAAATGTACTGTACCATGCCCTGTATCAATGCTCCTTGTTAATAGAGTAAAAGGGGCCCTTCCTAAAAACTTTTTGAGGCAAGAATATACTCTTAAGCTATTTATGGAAAATAGAGTTACACACGCACACACACATATGACATACATGCACATGCTCTGGGTCGTCCCTCCCTGAAGACAGTGGGTTTCTTTGGAACAAAAGTCTAGCAATACAGAGAAAACTGAAACACATCAACCTGGTTTTTCATTTTCTTTCTTTAAACTTGCACCTTTATCAAAGTTTTAAAATTACACAATAGCTTCCAAAAATCTAATCACTAGATTTCTTCCTAAGATTCCAGGTTAAAAATAGCTTAAACACACTTTTTCTGTCAGTCAAATTATAAAGTAGGAGATACTGTACCATTTCAAATATAAATTGAGAATATTTCTTTCCCTAAAGTAAAATCTTCCAACATCTTTGTTTTGTTTCCTTGGCAACTTTGACAAACTAATATCATGGGATGCCTGGCCTCACCCTCCATGGGGACAGCATGCTAGGGGAGGAAACCCAAGAAGGTTGGCTCTGTTTGTCCTCTGAAGCCAGAGGGCAGCATTGTCCACCACCGCTCACATTATTTTACAACATCTCTCTCATGCATTCATTCATTCATTCAACAGATGTGCAATGAGTTCTCTGAATACCTGCACTGGGCCAGGTGAGGAGCCCCAGGAGTGACCTGGGGGCCATCCTGCCTGAACAGAGCTCACAGCCTCACAGGAAGCCCAGGAGAGAAAATGTTCTGCCGATACAGTCAATGTTCCCAAAGCATCAGAGACAGGGAAGCAGAAGCTGTGCAGGTGCCTTTTTGGGGGGCTTCTGGGGCAGCTAAGGAAGGGGAGCCACTTGAGCAGATCCCAAGGCTCTGTTCCCAGCCTTGATGGTTTCCCATGTTCCCTGGGGGCAGGTCTCTACGCTTATACTTCGCCTGGACAACCCAAGGAGCAGCAGAGGCATTGCAAGAGGAAGAGAACCCATTCCTCCCACGGTGGGTGAGGGGGGAAGTGTCTAGAAGGAGGAGAGGAGGGTGTAAATGAACCTGGTGTGGAGCACCCCCCACATGGGACAAAACTGGGCATCTCACCCCGGGAGCAAATCGGTGGCCCCAGGATGAACTCTAACCTTGGGAAACCTGAATGTGCTTGGGATGATGGTAAGAAATGGGTGGGGGGCATGGGAGAGAAAGGGACAAGGGGGTGTCCTGGTCACTGAAAGGAAGTCTGCCAGAAACAATTTGAGCCTTGCTCTCTTCCCTGGAAAGAAAGCTTGAAAACAAGGGAACAGGTATTCACCATGGTACGGGCACCAGAGGTACAACTGACAGGATTCAGGATGTAGACCAGGGATGTAGGAGGCCAGTCTGCCCAGGATGAATTTCCTGTTGGCCCCCTCCACTCTGCCCCAGAGCACACAGCTTTGCTCTGCACAATTTCTGAGACATTCTCCTCCACATCCCCACTGCTCACTGCTACAGCGCCTTTGACGAGCACCACTGAAAGTCTACACAAGTGCTTCCTTTCATGGCAGCGGTGGCTGTTAACAGCTTCCAGCACCTCTCCTCCTCTACTCCATTAAGCTACCAAGGTAAGATTGCAGATGGAGAAGCTACAAAGGCATTTCTGCCAGTGTTAAAACATCCACCAGGAATTTTCATGTTTTTAATTTGGACACACTGGGTCTCAACTACAAGTCGGCGTCCTCCATCCTCTGGGACCTACCTTGCCAAGGGAAAGGCCATGCCCTAGGGTTCAAGGCTACAGAACCCTGTTCAAGGCTACCTACTGGGAGGTTGGGTGCAAAGGCTGCAAGAGATTTATTTGTTATCAGCATTGTTGCTTTCTCAGGGCTTTGGCTACACAATAAGTGTTGAGTAGCAAACCCTGACTATTCTTTCCCCAGAGCACTGTTGTAGAATGCAGTTTTGCAGAAGAGGTTGTTTAGGGGCAGTACATGGGACATGACAAAAGAAATGCCTGGATCATTAGGCACACCAAGAGGACAGGGAGGACTTCAGAGAAAGTGACCGTTAAGCTGAAATCCAACAAATGAGAAGTTAGCCAGGGTAAAAGAAGGGCCAAATTTGTTCTGCAATAAAATCTAGACAATATGATAAGGAAGTAAGCAAGCCAAAGGTTCCGTGTCATCTCATCTCAGGATGGTTTGATCACCTTTCAACTGTCCTGTGAATTGGCCCTGCTCAGAGCTGTCTTTACGGAGCCAGGTGAGGAAGTTGTTCTGCGTTTGCCAGGGGGCTGCCAGGCTGCAGTGCTGAGAAACTGCTGTATTGACCCAGAGGAGCTGTGAACTCCTGTGGGGTAAGGGTGATTCTGGTTCCTGGCTGCAGAAACCAAAAGGGGTGGAGGACAGTCAAACCTGGCAACAACCGACCAGTCCATCTAGAGGATCAACTTTGACCATGGGGTCGGATCATCATCTGCAGATCATTTTACTTCCTTCCAGACCTTTATTTTTCCTTCATCAAATATCCTTATCCATTCACTTGCTTCTCCAAAAGATTTCACGCAGCCTACATGTGTGAACCCATATCCTCATGTGGTAACACATACCTTCCCCCTTCATTCTGCCCTCTTAGGTCTTTCTATGATTCCATCTTTACAGACAGTTGGGTTTTTTAACCCACTTCCCTTTGCTAACTTTAATCTAGTTCTATAATCTCATTTTCATAAAGTGAAATGTAGGTGATATGACCTGCCTCCTGAGGTTACTGGAAGGATTGAATGAAATGATGTTAACAAAGCCTTCAGCACAGGGCCAGGCACACAGCAAATGTGTTACCCTATGTGCCGCAGGTGGGAAGAGAAGAGACAGTCCCAGCAACCTGCCTCTGATTCCAGAACAGCAGAAGCCATGGCCTCACCAGCAAATCCCCAACCCTGCCCCTCACACTTGGCCTACAGTACAGCAGCTTTGTCCCTGCTCTCTCTATATACGTGCTCTTTAGCCTTGTCCTCAAATCCAGGCCACTGTGCAAGGCCTGCCCCCATCCAACTCTCCCTGCCACCAGCCTTGGGCCTGCAAAAGGGAGGGAAGCCTGACCCCCCACCCATCAGATGTGGCATCGGAGGTCCCTAAGGTCTCTGTATCTCTGGAAAAGAATTTCCAACATTGACTCCTAACGCAATAGAACAAAGTTAACAGCTTTTGAAACAGCTTTCCTCCTACATTTAAAAATAAGATCATGAAAAGTCCCCCAGAAAAATCAATGCTGCCTTTTTAAAACTCCAAATCAATACGATGTGTGAAAGTTCTCATTAAGCGAGAGGTGGGGGAGGTCAGAGAAATATGGAGAATCAGAAAGGAAGAGGGGGAAAGACAGGAAGGAAGACAAAAAGAAAAACAGAGGGAGACTGGAGGAGGCAGGGAGAAGAAAGCAGAAAAGGGCAGAAGGAAGAGGGGCAGCGAGGTGCAGAAGCAGTGCAACCAGCAAGGACGGGCAGCCCCCTCCCCCTGCAAGAAAGAGAATAAAGAGAATGGGACTGATGACTCTTCAGGGGCCTACAGTTGGCCTCAGGCGCTTGGAGGGGAGAGGGGCAGAGAGAAGAGGGGAACAAATAGGCAATGGGCTATAAGACAGGTAAGAATAGAAAAGTCAGTGATTACACCTAGTTGTCAGTTGGAACAAGAAATCAAAACCTCTTCATAGAAGAGGCAGAAGTTCAGGTAGGCCTAGAAGGGTTAATGAGATGTACATTTTGAATGGTCGGCATTGAAGGCGGCGAGGGTACAGCATGACACATGTGAGGTGGAGAATAACAGCAACGGCCAGTCCATGCCAAATGCTCTCTGAGAGACAGCAATGTCTTAAGTATTTTGCAATCATGTATTCACCCATTTTCACAACCACCATAGGAGGTAGGTTATAATCATACCCAATTTACAGCTGAGGAAACTGAGTCACAGGGAGGTAATTTACCCAAGGTCATACAGCCAGTAGGTGCCATGGCAGAGTTCAAAACCAAGCAGTCTAGCCTCAGAGTCTACACTGCTAACCAGGCTGGGTTTGGGGACCGGGATGTCTGTGTGTGCATGTGCCCCCTGAAACGCTTGCCTGAGAGCGTGCTCTCATAGCAACAGGGAGCTAGAAGAGCTGGGGAGCATAGTGATGACCAACCCAGGCTGGGGTTTAAGAAAAAGAACCTGAAAGCAAAGTAAGCCCTGAGTGCTCAGGAAGGACTCTGCCAAATCACTAACATGCCACTGGTTTTTGGATCATCCCTCCCACAGCATTCTTCTCTGTGTTTTTCCATGTTTTTCCAAGTCAGACTGCACTTCCAACATCAACTCCTGACTAACCAGAACAAAGTCCACACCTGTTGAGTTAGCGTTCCTCACGGGACAGGGAACATTCCCTGGCTCAGGTCTCACAGCCTGGATGCAGCATTTTCCTCTGGGATTAAGGATTCCAGAAATGTTTTCTCCCCAGATTTTTTTGAAAACCACCATCCTAACCTAACTTTGTCACTCCTGGGCATTTTATTTCTGCTCAGAGGGTTCCTTCTGAAAGATCAGAATACAAGCAAGGAGAACTGCTCAGCTCTCCTCCTACTGCCAGACTTATAGCTGGCTCCCCCATACTAAAGAAGCAGGGACCATTTCCATCAGGCTGAGCTGGGGCTTCGTCTGGTGCTTTGAACCTTGCTCTACCCTGCCCTTCACCATCTGGTCTCCCCCCCCTGCTCCCTTGGAAAGGCAATCAACACAGCCAGAGAAGGCAGTCCCTTTGCTGTGTGCCTGCCTGTGGAGCGAGCTGCAGACCTGGATGTCAGGGCATACGGATGCCCAGGGGCATCTGAGACCACAGGAGGAGCCTCAGGGCAGGCCTCCTGCAGGATGCCACATTCTCCATGCCCAAGTAGGGAAATTGTGCCATCAGGCATCAGATTTATGTATCTTTTGAATCAGACTCGATACTGCTCTGTCCACGAAGCATCCACCAAGCAGCAGAGGGAGCAGAGTAGACCCCCAGGGACAGGGGGATACAGCTGAGGCCCACCTACGATGTACAGATGCGTGAGGGACCCACCTCAGTCAGAGCTGCCCACCCTCCCAAACTCAGGGGCCAAGCAGGGCTGTCACAGGCTAACTAAGAGAGCCAGCTGTCCTCACTGCCATTCAGGAAAGGCCTCAAATTTACACTCAGTGAGATACACTCACAGGACTGAAAAAAGAAGGCCATCTCAACTTAAAACTTTGTCCCATTATCCAACCACCCTGCCTCTACAGCTCTGCACATGAATATATTTTTTAAGCCATGCAAGGGTCTTCTCATAGCATAGATTATTGCAATTTTCATGTTGAAAGCATTTCTTTGTTGAATGCAAAAGTTTAAATCATACCACACCTTTTGAAATCCTGCTTGGCATTACCTCTTTAAATATATATATATATATATATATATATATATATATATATATATGTGTGTGTGTGTGTGTGTGTGTGTGTGTAATTTGGGTCTTTCTTTGAAAGAAAAATGTGTGTGTGTGTGTGTGTGTGTGTGTGAGAGAGAGAGAGACCCAAAGACCCAGGCACTCCCTGTCCAGCTGAGAAGCCTTTGCACATTATTGGTTCCCAGCAAGGACGCTCGGTGGGGGCTAGCAGGGACCAGGGCCGAGAACGGAGAGGAAGCTTCTTTGGGGGCAGGTGTACCGCTAGAGGAGCCAGGTGTGACCAAGGACATTGACAAGAAATGATTCTCAGACATTGCTAATTTATGTTTTTGAACTGTAATTAAGACTTCCATTCATGGTACCACTTAAAAAAAAAAAAAAAAGACCGAAGGAAAATATTTCAAACAGCTCTGCTTGGGTTTCTTTTCTGTGAATTATTACAAGTGCTAATAGGCATCTTCATTAAAGTATAATTTAAGAAATATTACAAGTTGAGTTCCCGTGCCTTCATAGTTCTGATGACTCAGAATCATCAGCGCCTCCTAATGAACTGAATCAAATTTATCAAAAGGGGAAATTAGCTGACTTGGTCCACCCAGCGGTGGAAACAAGACAGAAATAGGAGACAATGTGGGTTTGCTTTTCTGAGAACACAGTATGTGACCAGATTCCAAAAAGGCCAGGAGCCTTAGCAGTTGAGAGATCATCAAAGAGCATGGCTAGCTGAGCCACGGGAAGACTGCCAGGGTCCACTGAACCTGCAGGACTCTTGGAACTGAAGATGGAGTGGCATCTAGGGGGCCAGCGCCTGGGCAGCAAGGAAGGGGGAGGGCCAGCTCTTTCTGCAGATGCTGGCCACCAGCCCTCACCAGCCAAGCCCTGACAGACATAGCAGCAGCCCTCCTGTCCTGTCCCCATCAGTGCCCTAAACTTCAAATTTACATTCATTTTAAGAACAGTCACTGACTGCTGTGCAAATGCAGCCTTCAAGTGCCCAGCCCGCCCCCTCCCCATCCAGCCAACCACACTGTTGCCCCAGCCCCTCCTGCACAGAAATTCCAGAGGATGCCCCATGGAGACACAACATTCTGCACTCACTCCACAGGCTACTCCTGAGACCCAGAGCAGAGGGGGTGTTGGAACTTGGGGTAAGGACAGAATGAAGAGGGGTTCCATTGTAGGGGACAGAATCCACTAAGCCCCTCACCCCACTTTATTTAATCTGCGCTCTTCTCTTCTGGTCTCTTCATACCTTTGCAGTGTTTGCTTCTCAGATCCCTGGGGCCTCTGACTTGATGGGTTAAGCCTCCTCACAAGAACAGATTCGCTATTAGCCAGTTCAAAGCCTCCATTCTAGCCCAGTGCCCTCCAGCTCTGCCAACCAACTCCTCTCCTGGTTGCTTCAAACACCCAAGATTGAGGACCGATTCAAATTTAAGGTAATTTTCCCAAGGCTTAGAGCACTTTCTGTCTTTCAGGGGATATAAGGGTGAAAAAAAGGGATAAAGCTTAAGTTTCAAGAAACAAATACTTTAAGACAGAGAGGGAAAATGGTTTAATTGCTTAAGTTCTTAGGAATCTCAAACAATAAGGTAGGAGGGCATTGAAACAACAGCCCAGGAGTGCAGTGTTAACTCTGACAAACCTGTTTTGCTTGATGACCTTGTGAGGCAAGGGGGCCACCAGCTCAGGACCCCTCAGCCAGCTTGGGAGCTTCTCCTGCTGCAGCCTCATGCCCCAGAGGACCCCAGGGGACCCTAGGGCAAGAGTTGTACATCCAATGCTGATCATTCACTCAGGACACATCAGTAAACAAGCTGACCCTGCACCAACCACACAATCAAACACCCCTGTCCTCTTAGAGCCTGCATTCCAGTAAGGAGAGACAAAAAATGTAGGTAATGCCTAAGTAAATTGTGCACTCTGTTAGAGATGATAAGATCCATGAAGAAAATTAAATCTAGGCAGGGCAAACAGGGGGGCTATTGAGGGTGGTATCCACTGTGAGGAGGATGGTCAGGGTGGGGGCCACGGAGAAGGTAATAGTCAAGTAAAAGTTCGCAGGAGGTGAAGTCATCCACGTAATTCCCTGGTGCTAGAACAAGTGTATATCATAGGCAAAATCATAA
The DNA here is from genome assembly GCA_004026585.1 of Noctilio leporinus. NCBI lineage: Eukaryota > Metazoa > Chordata > Mammalia > Chiroptera > Noctilionidae > Noctilio > Noctilio leporinus. Next base: position 106,177 of record PVIW01002596.1, read on the forward strand.
TACAATGAACTTCAACCTGAACCTCATACCTCTAACAAAAGCTAACTCAAAATGGATCATAGAACTAAATGTGGTAAAACGTAAACTTATAAAACTTTTAGAAAATAACATTAGGAAAAACCTTGTGTGACCTGAGATTGGGCAAAGAATTGCTGGACATGACACTGAAAGAATCCATAACCTTGATAAGTTGGGAAAAAAAGTGATAAATTCTCCAAACAATAGAGTATTATTTAGCTCTAAAAAGAAATTAGCTGTCAAGTCATGAAAAGACATGAAGAAACCTTAAATACATATTACTAAGTGAAAGAAACCAGCCTGAAAAGGCTATAATACATACTATATAACGCAACTGTTGGACAGTCTGGAAAATCCAAAACTATGAAGACAATAAAAAGAGCAGTGGTGGCCCGGGGTTGAGGGGTGGGAAAGATTAAGGGGTAGACAGAGCACAGCAGATTTTTAGGGCAGTGCAAATATTCTGTATGATGTTGTAATGGTGGATGCATTTCATTAAACATTTGTCCAAATCCACAAAATGTACAATACCAAGAGTGAACCCTGCTCTAAAATAATCAGTTTTTAATATTTAAAAATTAATGGATAAATTAGATTCCATCAACATTTTAAATGTTTGCTTTGCAAAAGACATTGTTAAAAAAAAAGAAGGGTCAAATTACAAACTGGAAGAAAATATTTGCAAATCATATAGTCAACAAAAAGACTTGTATCCAATATATATATATATAGAAATCTCAATACTCAATGGTAAGAGAACAGTCTAATTAAAACTTTGGGCAAAAATGTTGAATAAACACTTTACCAGAAGAGTATAAACAGATGGCCAATAAGCACATGAAAGATAGTCAACATCATTATTCACTAGAGAAACGCAAATTAAAACCACCATGACATACTAAGACATGCCAATTAGAATGGCTAAAGTTAAAAATACCGACAATACCAAGAGCTCACACTTGTGTGCTAGAGACAGGGCCACTGCACTGTATGGACTCCCAGAAAGTTCATTTTGAGACCTCACCCCAGAATCAGGGGATTTTCCCAATATATTCCAGTGGGGTCATTCTCTCTTCTCATGTGTAGCTATCACCTTAGCTACCAGTTAAAGAAAATGAACTAATTACAATCTTTTCTTTCCAGATTCTACTTCTGTTTTCTTTCTTCCTCCCTAATTAGTATCAATGTGTACCACTGTTCTCATTGTTATGTGTTTACATCCCCAAGAAATCGGAAAACTGCCTCATATTTTCAATGCACAGGGCACTTCTGCCAACATCGTTACATAGCTGCTCCCTCAGTCTGTTGGAGAAATTGCACCTCTCAAGAGATGGACTCACCAGGTAACCTTCCCTCACTGTGATTGACAGCTCTTCAAAGTAGGTCTACCTGGGAGCCTCCCCGCCTGCAGGGGGAGCCCTGCTGAATGGATAGAGTGGCTTCTGCTCCATTCTAAGCTGTGGCTGAACTGCCAGGTGGGTGCGTGTCCCCAAGCCTTGCTGCAGAAGACTCTGGAACCTTCTGTGAATGTGAAACAGGACTGTCAAGTACAGGGTCTGAGCAGGATCCTATCTTAACCCTGGCTGCTGGTTTCCCAGCCACACACACACACATGCATCAGGATGACTCCTGGAAAATTGAGCAATGTGGCATTAGCAGAAAAAATTGCTGGCTGAACCAAGAGTAGGATGAGTGAAAACAGAGGCCTGAAAGAAAAGTCTTGATTTTTTTGGAGGATATTTTCCAAGCTGGGGCTTCCTGATGACTCAGCCACTCGCTCCCACTTGGAGAAGCTCTTCACTCCCTGCCAGCCCTGCCTGGGAAGAGAAGCCAATGATTTCCCACTTTCCATCAGGCAGAATAAAAATTAGCAATTAAAGAATACATTTAAATGTCCCCAAAACAGAGACCATTGTTTACTAGGCTATTGAAAGAGTGAAAAGATAAGAAGAGGTAGGGTAAGTGGACAGCTAGTGGTGGGAGTTTACAAGAAACTCTGTCATTTCTTGTTTCCTCCCCTTCTGTGATGGGAGGTTAAGACAAAGCTCCACTTTCCTATTTTAAAGAAGCTTTGTTGCTTATTTTGTCAAAATATTCCTCCCAAGCCCCTTCAAGGCCCCCTTGGCCTTCCCTCCCTGGCTCTTAAAAGCTGCCTGATTTGCACAAGAGCAGGCCCCTCTGCTGTATCCCTCTTCCAGGCTCCCTCTCATTCTCTTGCTCTAATTAGCAACTGCTTTTTTTTTTTTCTTTCTTATTTTTGTATGCATGTTCAAAGACAGAGAACGAGGGGGAGAGTGAAAGGGTGAAAGCAAAGGTCTGTGTGAAAGGAGAGAGCAGATGGCTTCTCCCTCGCCCCCTCTGTGTGCCCGGGCCCCTGTGTTGGCAAACAACATACAATGTCTGTCTACAGAGCCCTTTGTGGTCCAGAAAGCAGGGCTAGCACACAGCTACCCGCAAGAAAGGGGACTGCAGGGGAAACGCCTGGAGAGGCCCGGCCACTGGGGAAAGCCAGGGTTGAGAGAGAATGGAAGCCATCATCCCCTGGGATGTCCTGGGGCAGCCACCTCTACCTCTGCTCCTCCTCCTCCTGGGTCAAGAAGAAGTCGGTGTATGACTGGCCAATTGGCTTGTGTACTGATGCTATCAGCTCTCTGGGTAGCAGATCCACTGTCCCCAGGGCTACAGAAAGTGTCAGAGCTGAGGGGATCTGCGGTTCTTTTGCACAGTCAGTTCACATTTAGGCTCTCCAGGTGAACCAGGTGAAAGCAGTAAGCACACCCTGACAGGGTTCAGAGAGAAGGGGAGTGGACACACCAATCCCTGAAGGTCAAACATTCTCCCAAATAACTGATTTTTTATTAGAGGAAATTTTTAAGAAAGTGGGCAGGGATCCCCACAAAGGGCGAAGGGCATGGCCAACCTAAAAGGCTGAATCAGTCACTCTAATTGGCCATGTTAAATTCAACAAGGAACAGCTTTGGTCACTGGCCCTTAACTAGTAGCTGGATGGAAAGATTTAAAAGATGTTTGAAAAAAAGGAAAGCTTGGAAGAATTTTTATAAGTCAGGAATAATCAAGAATGGGGTTGAAGAAGCTAAAAGAAGCAGAGAACTCTCCAGAAAAAGAAATGAGCACAGAGAAGCATGGCACTCTACAAGCATACTTAAAAAAAAAGGAAAAGAAAGAAAAGAAAGCTATTATTCTTTTTAATGAATGATATTATCAACATGTGTGATTATGTATTAATTTTGATGACAAAAATCACTTTTGTAATATTTGCAATTGATTTCGATGATAAACATTGATTTCCTATATTTCTTACTATACAAGAGTTCATTTTTTATTGTATTTTGCATCAAAACAGTTTCCTATGGAAAAAAATTAAAACAACAAATGGAAATAGCCATCCATTCGTTAAAATCCTACCAATGGAATGTGTTTTCTCCTTTTTCTGTTTTCAAAGAAAGTGCAGAGAGAAGACAGACAAGAGGGAGAATGGTGGTAGGAAGGGGAAGGGACTAGTCACAGAACATGTATGAATGACTCATGGACAACAGAAAGGGGGTTGACTTTTGGTTAGAGGGGTGGACTGGATAAAGGGGCAAAAGGAAAAAAAATGGGATAACTATAATAAAATTTTAAAGAACTATTTTTGAAAGAATGAATGGATGAAAAGAAAACAGGAGACAAATTTGGCCAAAGATGTGGAGAGGGAGACAAGTCAGCAGGGAAAGAAAAGCCCTAAATGACAAGGGTCTCCACATGCAAATGAATGTAGCCATAACTGTGACAGACTAAGAAACCAAATAGAAACCCTCAAATCTCCTAATTCCCAGAACAGGCAAAATTTTGCCAAGTTCATGATTTGGCAGAATTTGTGCATATTCCGTACAATTTCAATGAGAAGCTCTATCCATCTTGTGCAAAGAACAGATTGTCATTTTCCACTTGAAATACACACGTTGCACTGACCTTATGTCCTCTGTCAAACTGAGACATTATCACCAACTTGTAGTGAAAGGGTTACATGATGTATGGTCTCACAACCATTCTGTTGATTTTGTTCTATGTGTGTATGCATAATGTGTCACTATATTGGACAACAGACAGACAAGGCCTCTACCATCACTGATTACTTCCTTCATCTGGTCCTGCCGTCATCACCTCTACAAGTACACGCCTTGTCAGTGGTCTTGCACCTGGTTCCTGGCTGGTTTCTTTGGTGTTCACACTACTCAATGCTACTAGGATTTTTTTGTATTTTACACATCCTAATGCAATGCCTTTCTTCCTCCTCAGCTCTCACATCCTGCTTCCACAAATATTGTTTTCAATGTGTTTTGTTTTGTTCTCATTTAACAGATGGCACAGAGTAGGCATCTGCCTGTGAGGAGCTAGGGAGAAGAATGAGACTGAAAGTTGGCCTGACAATAGAGGCGGAGGTGGAGGGGATGGTTCAAATGCGCCTTCAATTCATTCTTGCCAGTGAGCATGGCCACTCCATGAACTCCATGGCTAGTTTGTCCCTAGCCAATGGGAAATGCAGATCAAATTCTGATGACTTTTCTTTGAGTAACCTAGTGAAGGTTTATATCTCGGTCCAAATGGGACACTGAAGCCTCAGTTCCCATCACAAATCACAAATATGCCCCTAAGTAAACCTTGCTCTTCTCCATGTTGGGGAGGAGTAGAGAACAGTGGTTATCAGTCATCAGCTGGACCTCAGTGTCCTATACTGTATGATCTTGGCAATGTTACTTAGCTTCTATGTGCCTCAGTATCAATGACTAAAAAGTAAAGATGATAATCATGTATACGTTATAGGACTATCATGAGGATTTAAGAGAAAATGCAGGAATGGACTTTAGCAGAGATTTTGGGATGTAATAAGTGCTCCATAAATGTCAGCCATACTTGGATTAGCGCTTTCACACAGCAGGAAGCCAGTCCAGGAAAGTGGACTCCATACCCAACTTATAGCCATCCACATGATCTGACCATGAAACATGGGAATATCTTGAAAACTGTATAAGCTGCTTCCTCAGCCCAGGTAAACAGGGTAAGTCAGCATCCTTTTCAAACATCAGTCATTTACATGTTATGTTTCTTGCTTTTTGCCATATCTACATGCCAGAGTTTTAATTTATCATTTATTATTTTTCTTTAAGTTGACTCACTCTCTAACTTGAATATATTTACTTTAATGGACAGTAGGAAGGGAGGGAGGGAGGGAGGAAGGGAGGGAGAGGAAATAAGAGAAGAAGGCAGAAGGACAGCAAGGCAAGAAAGAGAAGTAGGAAGTCCATAGCCCCAGACAGAATTGTTGCAGAGCTGGAAGACCGAAACAAAAAGAGGTAGAGGCGGTGGGCAGCAACCCATGGCTAAGACAATGCTCACTGGCAGAAGCAGGTCCTGGGGCTTCAGCAGGGCTATGGGAAGCATGTACTCCAGTCTGGAGCAACCTGGTCAAGGATGGGACTGACACTGATTAAGGGAGGCTGAGGAACAGATGGCTGGTCTGGTGAGAGTGGGTTGGTGCAGAAGAAATGAAGAAAAGACTGGACGGGGTGAGGGCTAAGGTCTCATGACAGGAAGGGGTGGCTGAGGGGGAAGCACCAGGGTAAGCTGAGGCCTAAGGCCCTAAAGGTTAGCTGGGAGATTTAAAGGGGGAGATGTGAGGTGGGGGCACTGAGCCAAAGAGTGAGAGCTGAGAGATAGATAGGGCAGAGTGGAGAGCCCAGAACAGGCCCTGGAGAAGGAAGGAAGGATGGGTGGGTAAGCCAGGTGTGCTTCCCACCAAGCCAGTCTGGGCTAGCTTTCCTGACAAACTATAAGAATGGCATGGTCTTTCTGTACCAGCACCTGCTCTTGTCCCATCCTACCTGTGGACCGTTCACCTACAATAGTCTGAAAAATGCCAAAATAGGTTCATGGCATATACCAAAATGTCCTATGATATGATGGGTAAAGCACCTATATATGTGATGGGAGGCAGGGCAGGAGGAAGCAGAAGAGAAGCAAGTGAAGGGTGGCCTACACTATAAGCAAACCCCAAATTGTCTGCAACACAAAAATCAGCTGACTTAATGATACATTATATAGGAAAGCTTGCATCTCAACTCCTGAGCAGGGCAACTCTGCCATGGAACTCTGCCATGTTTAAATGGTCCTCATAGTAAGACAAAGGCAAATTGAAACCACAGTGGGATGCAGTTTTCATCTATCAGATTGGCAAAGATAAAAATGATTGATATTTTATTATCTTGGCAAAGGTATAGGAAATTGGAACTTGTACGTTGTTGGTGGGAACAAAAATTGGTAGAGAATGCTTTTTTGGAGAACTGTTTGGAGAATATCTATTAAAATTAAACATTTATATACTCTGACTCAGCAACTTTACTTCTAAAAATTTATTCATCCTTAGCTGTTAGAAAAGCTCTTGGCACATGGAAAGTCTTCAGCACATAGTCATTGAGTAAATTAATAAATATGTCTCACACATATGCTTGCTCACACTTAAGCACAAATATGAATGCAAAAGGATGTTTGATGAAACATTGTTTAGAAATAATAAAAAACAGGAAGCAATCTAAATATATATAAGTGAAAAGACCAATCAAATAAAGATATATCCATCCAATGGAATACTACACAATCACTGGAAGGAATGAGGCCGATTTCTATGTAATAAAACCAAACTACTGTAAACCTTCATTGTTAAATAAGAAAGGGGGTGGAGGAACTAGGTGAAAACTCCATGCATTTTGCCCCTGCGTAGGGGGAGAAATTATGTCTATATTCTGGGCATGCAAATGCATGGACCTTTTCTGCACTGTAAACAGAAACTATAACAGTGAGGGGCCCTAGTGTTGACCACAGTGGAAAGAAAACTTACTTTTCATATGCATTACATGCTCAAAAACACTTTTTAAATAATAACAACAAAAGGTAACCTGGGATCCGGGAGATTTGCATAAAAGTCCCACCCCAGGGACTAAAGCAGTAGGCTCCTTCATTCATTTCCATACTGGGGAATAGAGCTGCCTCAAAGTCTGAGTGTCCCATCACTGGAGGTATCTACAAGCTGTGGGAAAGCAAAGTCAGTGTCATCCAATGGGCTGGACTCACTGTCCGTAGAGAACTCATCTAATTGAAAGAAGTCATCCTCCATCAGGTTTTCTATAGCAGCGGAACCACCTGTGGTCCTCATGTTCTCTGGACATTGGAAGCACTTTCTATGAATGAGGAGTGTAACAAATTCTTGGAAATAAAAGTGTTCAGTCTGAGCACATAGTATAGAGGGCCTGGTATTAGTAGGTGCCCAGTAAGTACCTGAAGAAGGAATGTGAACAAGGACTGTTCACTCCACATGAACTCATGAGTGGAACCCAACCTGACTGGAGAATTAAAAGCCAGACTGCCCAGGCCTGCAAGAACATAACCAGAGTAGGTCCCCAAATGTTATACCCAGAGACTAGGTAGCTCCAGCCCCTCCTAGAAATGTGTGCCCATAATAGGGTTGGGGGGCCATTCCAGACAAAGGTCAGGAACAAGCCAGAACCCAAAGTGCCTGGGTCCTTGTCCAGTACTTCTTCTAAACTGGGGCCTACCCTGAATGAAAACCCTTAACAGAGCGGGGCTTGGCCCTTTCTGGCTCTGCATTTCTGTTCTGTGATTCCAAGAGCCCCCCTGAAGCTCCCTGTAGTGTCTCCTTCTCTTTAGCAGCTTCTCCAGGACTTAATGAGGCTGAGCTGATTTCCTGGTGACCTCCCAGGCCATGAGAATGCACACACACGCACACACACATACACACACTGGAGGATGAGTGCAGCATTCCTGCAACGCAGCCTGGCCACTTTCCCTCTGTCCTTTTTTGTAGACACAAAGTCTTAGACCTTATTCTTCTCAGGGAGCTTGGTGTCACCCACTGAGATGCCATGCACCCTTTGGGTGGCTCATAGGCATAGGTTAACATGTCACAGGACTCTCTCAGTACTTTTCTCAGAGAAGTTCAAAGGAAGATGGTAACAGTCAACACAAGTTCTGTGCTGTACAGTGCAGAAACACAACCACAGACCACTCTGGGGAGTGCCCAGAACCCAAGAAAAACAAGGGGCAACAGAAACACAAGAGAGAGTAACCACAGGGAATAGCTGAGAGAAATTTGATATTTTTGAGAGTACATGTTGTACCTCTGAGGACAGCTAATTTCAACAATATCCAGTTTCAAAAGCAGAGGCAGATGGTGGTCTTCCCAGACCTGGGTTCTAATCCTGGCTATGATATCAACTAGTTGGGGTGCTCTAGATAGCTGCCCAGAAATGTTTCCTGACATTATCTCTGCAGATATGAAGTGGTCAGAATAGTCTCTTAGTATCCCCCATACTTCTACTCCAGCTTGATTAGAGGTAGACTATAGTTTTTCATTGGCCAATGATAGTGCAATAAGTGGTGGCACCAGGGCTCTAGCGAGACACCTAGCCTGGTTTTTACTACCCACACAACCTCAGTAATGACCAGACGATGCCTTCGTTGTCATCGTTGATAACACATATTTACTAAGTCATTAACTCCCACCCAGGGCAGCTCTCATGCACAGACCATTGCCAAATCACTCTCAGCAACTCTAGCAATGACCTAGGAGAATCATGATAGTTTGGTCAACACCAATGGGATTTGGGTACCTCCATCCCTGTCTTTCAAAGGCAGAAGGGGCAGAGCTGAGCTTCTCCTTCCTTCTACCCTCTGCCTACCCCTTGCCACCACCAGAGCCTAGGACTGAGTCTCCATGCCCTGCGTGCAGGAGTCAGTGTGGCAGAGGGGCATCCTTCCAGCTCTGTCTGCTGTGGCTCCCACCAGTGTCACAGCCCATTACATTCAGCCAATTACACCGGATTCCTGGAGAGAGCTGGGCAGGGCCACCATGGGAAGCGGAGGAGGCCCTAGAGGGTTGTAAATGAAATAGCCTGTTGGGAAATCCTATTTCAAAGCTCATCTTACAAGACTGTGGTGTTAATGGCCTTGGCCTCCCTGGGCCCTGAGCAGAGCTCATCTCCCTGGGGTTTGAGAGATGCCCTCTGAGCTGTGGTCTTTCATTCACCAGACAACTGCTGATGGGCCAGGGAGAGCAGGAAGCATTCCTCAGTGACCCTGAATGCGGTTTCCAGCACAATGGACACACACACACACACACACACACACACATACACATCCCACTTCCACAGGGCCCTACCTTCTTTTTTTAGCATCCAGGATAAGGAGGCAGGTGGAGACCCAGAGCTGGAACCAGCAACCCTAAGGGAAATGAAAATAGACCCCACAAACCTTTTTTTTTTTTTGCCAAAAGGAGCTAAATTAGACACATTTTTCTCTACCTTCGACTCCTGCAGATTTTTTGTCTCAACTCCCCCAGGCTTATAAATTGGCTCATCTCGGCTGCTCAAGTTGACAAAGGCACTGAAACTGTTGAAAGGTGCAAAATGTCCCTTGGGTTTCCAGGTATGAAAGAATTTACATGTAGGTGGAAAACTACCCAGGAAAAAAAGTCCCCATTTGGAAAGAGGAGAGGAGCGAAAAAGAAGACACAGGAGGAGGAAAGAGAAGACAGGGAGGTATCTGGCCTGAGGAGTACCATGGGACGGCCGTACAAGGCAGTGACTGTGACTGTGACCGTGACCAAGAAGATTCGGGCCCAATTCAGAGCTTTGACAGACACATGGGAACATGAGAGACACAAAATGGGGAAACAGGCGAATCAAAAACTGCTCAGTTCTTCAGGAGTTGTCAAGGCCCTGCCAACACCCAGCGTTGGATTGGTTTTAGCCGACCTGAGGGCCCCTGGGAAGTCCATGTGGCTTCCCAGTGACAGTGTCTAAACCCTCAGCCCCAACCCTGACTGGCAGGCTGTGAGCAAGGTGCGGGAGTCCTACAGGTTTGACGTGCCCTTGAGCACAGTGGCAGCACCCCTGCTGTTCGGAGGACAGTCCTGAATGAACCCGCAGCTGGTGCCGACCAGCTGCAGGCAGGGATGCTCTTTTCTGACAGTCCACTCTCAGCTTTCTGTTCCTGTCTGCTCTGCCCAGAGCCCTTCTCAGGCTTCGTAGCAGTGGAGGTGCCATGTTTATCCTGTCTGCGCTCAGCAGGGTCCTGCACAGCCTTCCCACAGCCCCAGCCGCTGCTCAAGGTACCGTGACATACTCAGCATCTCCTCCCGGTCAGCCTCTACTCAGTCCTCAGAGCCACCAGCCTGCCTCCGCACTCCCCATTCCCAGTCTCCTTTTATGTTCCCTCAGGTCCTCAGGGGTTTCTACTAATCCCATAAGCCCAAGGACACCTACAGTGACCTCCCCCCCCCCCCCCCCCCCCCCCCCCCCCCCCGGAGCTACCTTCTTGTCCACTCCAGCTACATAAATGGTCCTGGACTGGAGCTTACACTCGGGATTATCAGCCTGGGCCCCAACCAGACCCACCATTACAGTCTCAGGAAGGAGCACCTGCCATGTCAATTTATAAAACCTGTCCTGTGGGTTCTCACGTCCACCCTGGGATCAAGAATCACTGCTTCCAGCCCTGGCTGGTAACACAGTGGATAAGGTGCTGGCCTGGGAACCCAAGGGTCGCTGTTTTGATTCCCATCCAGGGCACATAACCAAGTTGCAAGGTAATTCTCCAGTCAGGTCCATGGCTGGAGGCAGATAAAGGGCAGCCATACATTGATGTTTCTTTCCCTCTCTGCCTCTCTCCCTTCCTCTCTCTCTGGAAGTAATAAATAAAATCTTTAAAAAAGAAAAAAAAGAAAAAAGAATCACTGCTTCCAGATGACTATCATTCTCTCCTTGGTTTGGGGAGTCTTCTTTCCCCCACTCAGACATTCAACTCACAAAGACCACCTGCTTAGACCACCTGCCTTGAAGCAGGATTCACAGCTGCACCTCTCACATGTGGGTTAACTGACCCATTAACCAACTGAGAGACAGTGGATCACACCTATGTGCTGATTTCAATGGCCACTGCTTGAAGGTCATGGAGCTGGAGCTGGAGCTGAACCTGGACAAGTACGGGCAGGTAATGACTAAGGTCCGGGACTCCTGCTGACCTGTGTCTCCGGTGGGAATACTACAGGCCAACTTTAGTCCAGAATCTTATTCTAATCCCTTAATAACCAGAGTCAGATGACATATTTGGGGGCTTAAGGACAATGACACCTGGCAATATATGGCATTGCCTGGCTTACAGAGCATTCTCATATCCATCATCCTACTTGATTTGCATGCATCCTGAGAAGTTGGCAGAGAAGACAGGACTGTCAGTAGTAAGGGACTTACCTAAAAAACCACTTAGAAGTTCACAGCAAAGCCAGGACTAGGCCTCTTCCACCTGGACACACTCCCTTCCCCTTTTCATCTACCTGCACCCACCCCGCAGGTGACAGCACCAAGAATGAAAGCCTAGGCACCATGGGTCAGTGGTAAACGAGGGCTGGCCTGGACACTCCCATAGGCAGGAGCAAAGGGGGATGGCAGAGAGAGTTCTGCACAGCATTGTCATTTACTGACTCCTGACAGTGGCTAGAGAGGAAGGTTAATGAGGCAGCTCCCCCTGGAAGCTCCAGAGACCTTCTGTGCCTGGGAGGGAAAGCCATACTCGCAGGGAGCACTCATGGGTGGAAGCAGATCCCAGCCCCAGTGGGTACACTCCAGCTAGGACTTCACTGCGAGAGCCTGTCCCAACACCGGGGGCCCTCCATGGGTACCCATATGGCATACTGCAGCCCCTGAGTTTCTAATGAACAGGTAAGGGACCTGCTCATGCCAGGTTTCCCCTAGAACTGCCAATCTCAGCCTTTCTATCCTCCCAGAGTCCAACTTCAGCTTGCAATATTTTAGGCTCCACAGTACAGAGAGAGCTTGCAGAGCACCAAATCTTGGCCTCCATGGCCCAGAGACAACCAGGCTACAGGGACCCACACAGAGAATCGACTTAGCCATCAACCTGAGCAGGGAAGATAAGGGGGGTGGATAAAGGCAAAGTCATGATTTCTCATTAATCCACTGTGCCATGAGCATGAAACTTCAAGTAGAGATAGATGGGCCATTTTCCTAGTAATTAACAATTTCATAGAGACAAATGAGTGATGGGGTTAGAGTCCCTGGCAGGGTCATCTGGCTGCTGTACTTCTGCCTGATGGGTCCAACCTGTGTGTGCAGAAAGGAGGAGTCAGGAAGGGTGGTGGGGCCACGGAGTCCCCAAGGAAATGTGTAAGTCACTAGCCGCACACCCTGATTGCAACCTCTTTCCATGGCTTCCTCTTCTGGTGCCCAGTCCTCTTCCCATCCTTCCTCCTCACAGCAGAAACAGCTCTAGGCCAGGACCACTCTTCACTGGGTGGCCTAATTGGTCTCCAGGTGCTTCTGCACAACAAGCAACAGGTCACTATGACTTTGACAGGAGAGAGTTGAGCAGGTGCAAAGTAAAGGTTAGGAGGAGAAGCTTCCTGCCCATCATGAAAGTCTTTCATACCAGAAAGACTTTTATTATATTCTTTTATATTATTTTATATCTGTCATTATGTAGATTCAACCCATGTAAAGGCCCAGATTCAAAAATCCAGAAAAGAAAATCTATCAGATCCACAGGACTGCATGAATCACAGAATCATCCAGGCTTTGCCAGTCTGGCTCCAGGGCATCAATTCTCGGGGCTGTATCAGGAGAGAGCAAACTGCCTTCCTTCTCCTTCCTTCTCTAGGACAGTTCATGGAGGTTTGCTGTTTCTCACCCACAGTCCCCTGGCAGCCTCTATGCTCCATGTTCTTGGTCTCAGGAGGATTGACTATAACACCCCGGAACTGCTGTGAATGGTCACAGTGCCCACTCGGAAACCTGAGAAACCATAATGGCTTCCCTTTATGGCACACCATGGCCCCAGACATGAATCCGCCCACACTCATTGCCCACCTCAAACCAATGAATGCAGAGCTCTCCCAAAATAACCATCTATGCCCTTTGCCCCCTCACCTCCTGGGGAGAACCTGCTCTGAGCCCTGGGAAGGGAGGTCTGGCTCAGCCATCTAGTTGAGGAACCAGCAAAGCCAAGGACAATAAATTTGGAAGATGCAGCTTTGACTTCTTGAGATAAGAAAGAAGGGGGTTTCTCTGCTCGTCTTGGGCACTGAGCTCAACCAGGCTTCTGGGCAGCAGGACCCATGATGCCACCTGATTGCCACTCTCCACTCTCAGAAATGCCACCTAAATGTGACTGCCTGTGCTTCTGACATAGCAAAGGATGGTACCCTGGGCTCCATCCCCTCCATACTTCAATGAGTTTGCTCTAAGAAGCAGTTTGCAAATTCAAGCCAGGTTCCCAATAGCTTTAGATTAGAAAGGTCCTCTTAAAGTCCAGAGGGGATTGGGGCTGAAGAGGGGGAATGGGAATAAACCACTTGGATTTAAATATCTGTCCCGACAGGCCCTCCCAGGACAATCACAGGAGGTGACTGGCAAGCAGCACAGACAGCAGAACCCCTGAAAAGAGAAAAGTTCCAATTAGCCCAAAGAAATGAGCCTGTTCCCAGAGTCCCAATTAAATCAGAACCAATCAATGCTTGTTCAGGTTCCTGCCGTCTGCTCAGGAAATAATGAGAATAAACAAGAGGGCCCAACCAGCAAGTATGGTGTGGCCACCTGCCCTCTGAAGCCTGGAGAAGTCACCCGCGCTGTTGCAAGCATGCCTGGCAGCTGCTGCAACCTGCCCCTTTAAAACTTAGCCTGGTGCCTGGGTCCCCACACAGACCCTGACAAATGCCAAACAGGGCGCCTCCCACCCCTCCTCCAACCCATGGGACAAAGAAGAGCACTGTGGGACCAGGCCCGGCTGGTTTTAAAACTGTCTGCATTGATTCATCGCCTGATCTGGCACTCTCTCCTCTCTGCTTCCACACCATCCATTATGGGTACATAACCAAGAAATCCAATAAAGACACAAAGGCGCAGCTCTCTTGTCTCAGCAGGCCTCAGAATGGCTGTGTGAGGCCCTGGCCCAGCCAATTAGCTGAGTCCAAAGGATTGCAGAGCTGATGGGCATTAGCAATCCTATCCTATCCGTGCCTGGCGCTTTGCCTGCAGGTGTCTGGGGAGCAAAGTGAGTGAAAAAGGAGGCACACAAGGAATGGTTGGGCACTCAGATGGGGTGAGGATGATGACAGGGAGGACAGCTGTCATGAGGCTCATGTTGAAGGATGAGGAGCTAGTATAGTTCCTATGCAGCCCCCTACCTTCAAGTTATCCCCAAAGGACTGAAACCACTGAGTGATGGGTTAGGGTCAAGGACGTCATTGCTGAGGTCCATGTAAGAAGACTTGCTTTTGAAAGAGTCTGAAACTTTAAAGGCCACAAACAAAATTTAATAAAGGATAAGCAGTTTTCTCTTCCCCAACCCTGTCCCTCATGCTCAGCTTCCATGTACTTTGGCAACGTATGAGCTGCGTACCCTCTAGACTCTTGTATTCATTCCTGGAGAAGACTGAGTCTAGAACCAGATCAGCACACTGATTGCCACATATTAGATTTTTGCTCCTTTGGACTTGGCAGAGCCTGTGTGAGCACACAGTCCCCTGACCCCCACAAACTGTGAAGTCTGCCTCACTCTGTATCATTTAGAAGCAAATGTATTACAACGTATGATAGCATCCTGCCCCCATTCCATTAGCTTCAACTTCCGTCAGGACACAGCAAAGCTGGGCCCCACCCCTGCCCCAGAGCCTGGCATTGAGCCGCTGAACGGACACAGGCTTTGAGTTAATGAGCTACATGGGTTCAGTACCAAGTTGAGTGCTGTGGGAACCAGACTGAAATGAACTAAAATATTTCCAAATTCAGTCACTTCTCCACTACTCTTGAGTAAACTGTCCATGACAACCCAAATCCCAAATACTCTATGCCTCAGAGCTTGGAGCTGGACAGGTGTGTGTGTGTGTGTGTGTGTGTGTAAAAAGACAGAGACAGACTATGGCAATATCCCGAAACTAGATTTAACTGAGTAGTTATGACCCATCATTTAGAATTCTTCCCATCTCTCCCCCTACCATGAATCAGGACATACTGGCTGGACATAATTGGAAAAATCATCAGGCCTAGCATGGAGAATAAAGGTTCCCCAGAGCTTTTTGAGAGCCACTGGGCTCTCCTGTTCCTATACGATCCAGAGCTGGAGATGGGAAACCTTGCAGACTTGACCCTGCCCCAGGTGGGAAGAAAGCAGAGGTCTCAAGGGGTTCCAGGGCTTACCCTTGCAGGCCACGCTGTTCTCAGCCTCGTAGCCAGGCTTGCAGGTGCAGCGTCCAATGGGCACCATCCACTCCCCATCCCCGTTGCAGTAGAGTTTGATGGGTGCGTCCACCTCCTCCGCGTTGGGGATGCATGTACCCCGAGCAATTACCAGAGACGTGCTCTCTGCCCCTGTCATGGTCTCTGGGAACACTGCAAAATTTTGCACAATGCTGGGACACTTTTTGAAGAAGACACGGACAGAAAGGAGAGACATACAGGCTCCGTAATCCTGAAAGGCGAGGTAAAAACCATTCCGAGTAAGAGGCCCAAAGCTCCTGACTTCTGTGTTGACCTTCATCAACCTTCCCCCGAAGTCCACCTGGGAGAAGCTCTCATCTGCAGCAATGGTGTCTACTTTGAGGTAGGGGGCCTCAGACCAGAAGGCTGACTTCTTGGTGGCAATGACAGAGTCAGTCTCATAGTAATACAAGTTGAAGGTCTCTTTGCAGGAGCCTGGGACGTTGGGGAGGCTACTGCAGTCTCGCACAGTGAAGCGCATTTCCGTGTAGATGCGATGGGCCCCCCGCCGGTTGATGAAGGTGGTGAGCAGCCAGTTGTTCTGGTTGGGCTCAAAGACATTGCACACCTGGTAGGTACGGATGGTGTTCAGGTTTTCATCGTAGCCACTGACTTCCTCCCACTGTACCATGCAGTCCACATGTAAAAATAGAAAACAGAGAGTGAGAAGGCAAAGAGAGGCAGAGCAGAGGAGAAGCTGGCTCTGGAAGGGGACCTTCAGAGCTCACCAGTCCACCCGTTTGACTTGAGAAATGAACGCATCTAATCCCAACCTGATTTTAAAATTTTTCCTGTAAGTGGACTTCAGAATACTTCTCTGCAGCCCCTCCCCAGATATAACAGGCTTTACTCTAGAAAGCCTCCCTTCATCTAACACAGAAGTCTCATGCCATGACCACGGCCTGTCACATCCATAGGGACAACCTGCAGCTTTAGCCTCATGTGCTAGCAAGGACATTCTCAGGAGCCACAGCCTCCATTCTCAGCGGCCACTGTGTATTAGAGGTAACAGCATGACAGCCCCGGCCCTGGATATCCTAATTTCTGAACCTAATTAATTTATTATGGTGAAGCTCCTTTCTTATCTCTGAAAAGAACATGAATGTAAAGCTTTTCAGAATTTCTCAGCAAACTTAGATTCGCATAAACTTCTGTTTTGTAACATCAACTCGCCGAGAGAGCTAGCCAGACTATAAAACGGGCAAGAGGAGGGGCTGCTAAGAGAGGTCCTTAATGGAGGGAATTAAGCTTCATTTTGTGTAAATTTCAACCATAGATGTGATGGAAGAGAATGCGTTACTTAAGGATTAAGGAAAGCGTTTTTAAAGGCGGAGGTGATCAGGCTTTGTGTTGCAAAAGAGAGCTCTCATTTCTAGCAGCCCTGTAAATTGGAAGAAGAGGAGAAACAATGCATTTATTAAGTGATGTCTCTCAATCTTCCCAACAGTTCCCAATAGAACTAGATACTATTACCCTCCGTTTACAGACAAAAAGACATCATGCAATTCATCCATGGTCATGTGGCCCTAAGAGGAGACGGGGAGGAGAAGAGATAGAAAGAAATGCTATGAATGGCCAAAGAAATTCTCCTAATGACTTATTTCAGTGACAGGCAATACGGAAGGGGAGCAGGGGGGCCAGGGGGGCCTGGCTTCATGAACTGAGGCTCTCTGGACCAGGGGCCAAAGAGTTGCTGGGTCATTCTTTCTCCCTGTGCAGGGAAAGGGAGCAACTGGGGGCTTTCAGGACCCTAATCTCTAAAATTGGAGGTATTCCCAGGAGGTTTCAGTGTGTTTGCTAAATAAGGAAATAGGGAACAGAAGAAATTCAACTTCCTAAAGTGAAAAGAGAAAATAGGTAAAGATCCTTGACTAGCAGCAGTGACACAAGATACCAAATAGTACCTATTTCTTAAATATTATGATAATTGCTTGTTATATTATTCAAATATATAAACTAGTATTCTTCATGAAAAGAGCTAAAGCCAATTACATATGCATGGGCAATATGCTACAGTACTTCTTGCACAGAATCAACCCCCTATAGGAGGAGAAGGGCAGAGGCAAAGATGTTTTCAAACACATACCAGTTATCCCAAGCCCAGGCACGGTGCAGAGGCACCAGGCTTCATCTGGGATCCTTGCACACTGCCAGACCTCACCTGGACTTTGCTTATTTTCTCACTGACTCTCTAGGTATTGAGGAAATAGTTTTTATTCCTTCTTTAAAACTGTGTATTATGTTCTATGTAAATGTGTTTGCTAACTTGCGTTCTGCCTGCCTGGTTTTTTTGCAACCCGAAAGCAAATACATTATGCTTAAAAACGGGTAGAAGAGATAGCGACCCGCTGTTTTCGTTCACATTTCCAGACCTCTCTCCGTTTCCATGGAGGTTTTGAAATCATTTTCTCCCAGTTGACCCTGCATGCCTTTTGAGGAAAGGATGGTTTATTTTGCTATTCTGTAACTGTTTAAGCACAGTGGTCTCATGAACCATATTTCAGCTGTGCTCTGTAAGGTCTCAGCAGGAACGAGGAGCTACTCTGTCGATGAGCAGCTGAAGCCTGTGGCCCTTATTTAGGCAGGGGGCCTGACCCCAGCCAGAGTCCTTGATCCACAGAAGACTAATGCAGTGGTGCTGTGTGGAAGCAAGATCAGGAGCCCACCTTTTGGGGCTGACCTTAGCACTGAGACGGTCACTACCAGCAAGTCTTTAAATAGACAGGATGAGAATTTATACTCTTGTGGAGCTGGGATATTGAGAACATTTATCTTAGAAAATGACACTGATTGGTATTATAAGACCCAATAGAGGTAATTGTTTCAAGCATTAACCTCTCTGGGCCTCAGTTTTCTCATCTGTAAAATGAGGAATCATACAGGGTGACCTCAAGCCATAAAATTCTACTGATCTAATTGATTTCATGACAGCTCCTCAGGGAGCGATCAAAGCAAATTAGGGGGAATACAGCTGTATATTCACAGGGAAAGAGAACAGAGAAATTGAGAGAAAGGAAATCACTCCCTCTTGTTTGGGAAAAGGCCATCACAGAGTCTTATATTCATTTCCTGCCCTAGTTCATTCTTCTTCTGCCAGCGGGTGCTATCGGGGTTGAAAAGATAAGCGATCGAAGTGGGCTAGAGGAGGTCTAAATGCTTTCCAAGCAAGTGGCACTTAGGATCGGGAACACTGAAGAAAGAGAAGATTTGGTAAATCGACAGGAGGGTGGAATGGCACGCCCAGCAGGGAGGGCCAAACATTGTTATTTATTTACACAATCCTTGGCATCCATCTCATTGCTTTGCAGTTATACCTTGTTCATTCATCAATGAAAAAATATTTACTGAATGCCAACTTTATGCCAGGCATTCTATTAGCTACTGGGGATACAGCGACACGAAGCTTATAGTCTAGTGACCGAAACAGAAATTAGATAAATGGTTATTAAAATAACCAAATAATTACAATTGTGCTAACCACTGTGAGCGAAAATTACAGGGTGCCAAGAGAGGAAGTGTACCTGATCCAGAGAGGCATGACAGGGAAAGACACTCCTAGCTGAGAGGAAACCGACCGACAGAAGCTAGCCAGGAGGAGTGTGTGTCTGCTGGGGTCAGAGAGCGGCAGTGCAGCCAGGCCTGGGACTAGTGAGTGCAAAGCCTCCTGTGATGGGGTAAAATGGCCTGGTTCCAGTGAGCCATAACGACTGTGCAACAGAAGAGTCATGAAAAGCTATAGGTGGCAGGAATGAGACTAAAGGAAAGGAAGGTCTGGTAGAGAACTTGGAATTTCATATTAAGGGTAACTAAAAGTTACGGATGAGGTAAAAATATATATATATTGATTAATGAAAGAGAGAGAGACAGAGAGAGAGAGATCCTTTTGTTGTTCTACTTATTTATACATTCATTGGTTGATTCTTATATGTGCTCTGAGCAGATATCAAACCCACAACCTTGGCATGTCAGGATAATGCTCTAACCAACTGAATTTCATGGTGGCTTAAGGCAGAGGGTGAGGAACAGACCAGGTTGACCACACCCAAAGGGCCATGTGTCCCCTTAATTTTCTTTCTTGCATCCTGCTTCTTTAACCAGGCTTTGAGCTATGCTGTGTCCCTAGGTACACCACTTCCAAGACTCTTCAAAAAAAGAAAAGAGGAAATTTAGCCCCCTTGGTCTACTACCCCCTAGCTGCTCAGCTTTCTATTCAGGACCCCATTTCTTTTACCCAAGGTCTGCGCTTGCTCCGTCCCCCTGGCACACTCACTGCCTGTCCTAGTGCCAATGTCCTACAGTCTCCATTCATGAGCAGTTTCTCAGCCTCTACTTTGGGGCATTTGCTATACTGCCTCCTGTGTTCTTTTCTGTAATTATCTCCTTCCATTAAAATAACAACAGAACACCACAATTTGCTTATCAGATTGGCAAAAACTTTAAAAAGTAAAATATCAAGTCTTGATAAGGATGTGGAGTACGAAGTTACCACCCAAAGTGTCACCACCTCCAGAACTTCGTGCAGTCAGGGCACCTGGAGGAGGCCAGCCTTCAAGGGTCAGGGGCTAAGGACAAGACGGTAGCTTTGCTCTGAGTGGGGCCTCTGGGAGCTTTGCCCAGTCAAGGTGAGAAGAAGAACCATCAATTGAGATTGAAATCCTCACCTACCAGTGGGACAGGAAGCTGAGTTTGAAATAATTTGACTGAAAGAAAATAAGATCCAGGATATTTCTTGAACATCTTTATTTGTAGAGTAAGACTGATAGTGCTACATACCAAGCTCACTGTAGTCCTCCTTTCTTGGAGCTCTCAGCTGGACCCTGATATGGCACCTAAGACCCCTTGTTAATGGCCATCATCTAGCAAATTCGTAAACAAAATATAATGTAGCCATACAATGGAATACTATTCGGAAATAAGAAAAGAACAAACTATTGGCACATGCAACAACATGGATAAGCCTCTAAAACATGCTAAATGAAAGAACCTAGACTCAAGAGACCACATATTGCGTAAGTCCATACACATGAAATACGCAGAAAAGGAAAATCTATAGATGGAGAAGTATTAGTACTTCCCTAGCACTGGAGATGGGTGGGGAGTGACTGCAAAGGGCCATGAAGAATCTTTGGGAGGGGAGCGATGGGACCAGGGTAGTAATTACACAACTCTGGGAACCTACTGAAAATTATGGAATTGTACACTTACAATGAGTAAATATTATAGCATGTAACCAATATCTCAATATTACGTTATCTGAGTTTTTTCCCGTGTGTACCTCAGCACCCCAAAATGCTAGTGTGGTCTCTACCATGCACAGGAAGTCTGCCCACAGCAGCTTCATGCCCCTGCTCCTTCTACCCACTGAGCCAAGACATCCCTCTCACACCTTTTCCCCAAGTGGCAAATATTGGCTTGGTCAAGTTTGTTTGTGGATGAACAATTGATACCTAAGTTGGGACAAAGGTGGCATCTGGAGCAGGCACAGGCAGGCAAGGAAGCACCCCCGTCACTGATACTGAGGGTCTGAGTAGAATCAGGAGGGTGATTTAAAGACAGGATCAGAATCTTGGGCTCAAAACTGCACTCAAAAACCACTTGATTATCCAACCTGGAGTCAGGCAGATATCATTCCAAAAATGCCTTCTGTGTCCAACACACCTGATTGTCACCACAATCTGCCATTTCTTCCTGAATGATATTCCTCCTACCTGCCCTCTCTTGCATTCCCATGGCTATGTGCTAGGGCTGGCATTACTTCCTGCCTGGACTCTTGCCCTGGCCCACTGCTCGGTCAAAAGTTAATGACAACAGACCAAGCGGGAGATGGCAGGGGCTCAAATAAGAGCCCATATCCACTCACATCTGGACACTGACACCATGTTCATTTTTGCCCCTCGATGCTGTCAGGGATGCTCTAACTGACCCTAACATTGTTCTTCTTTCCCAACTCATTTAAACTCAACTCTTTCAAGATACAGAACCACAAAATAACAGACCAGCTAGGAGCCGCCATAGATCATGTTGACCAGGGCCTTTGGTTGACAAATGGATGCACTGAGGCCCAGAGACATTGAATAACTGGCCTCAAGTCATGCAAACTGATGGGGGGGTGGGGGGGAGGCGCAGAGCCAAGCTTTCTTCGCAGCTCCCTCCCTGGAGGGGGTTCCAGTCTCATTTTCTCCCTGATGTCTCCCCAGTTTATATTCAGCAGCCATTTTTCCAAATGCTTAAAGCATAATTCAACTTATTCCATGCAATTCAGCGTTTGAGAATAACAGTTTTGAACTATTCATTAATTGCTTCGTGTGTGTGACTTTGGACTGTGATACCTGGCTGTGAGCTCCTTGAAGACAGGGAATTGTGTTTTGACTAATTTATTCATTTCAACAAGGGAAATAATTCCACGCATTTAGCTCTGCAACACTGGTATTACACTATGGCATTTTTACTCAGTAATGTCTGGGACCAACAAAATTCAAAGGTTTCTCAGGGCACCACCTTCACTCGATTCCCCTCTCATTTTTTATCCTGCGTGATCTCACCCACACACAAGGCTGCAGCCACCGTGGGGGTCATCGCTGACCTCTCCCCGGAGCCCAGACTTGTTTGCCCCATTGCATGCTGGGCACCTCCTGATGAGACAGGCTGGTAGGCCAGGACAAGTGGAATAGGGAAACTAAGACAGAGTTAAGCTGCCAAGCAGTTTAGAGCCATCTAGTAAATCACAAAATCCTATCTACTGTAACCAAGGACACTTAGGAGGAGTAAATGGTTTGCCCTTCTCCCCAACCAGAGGGGGTAAATAGCTTAACTCAGCCTACTCAGGGAGACAGACAGCTCCTTATATATAAATGCTACTTGCCAACCATACCCAAGGATAGATGGAGTAAAAGGGATAAATCTCATGTTGGTGCATCAGCATAAAAGATGAATATTCTATGGGGATCTTCCCCTAAGGCCTCCCCTAAACTCCCAACCTTTCAAGCCCCTCAAAATGAAGGTCCCAGGTTGTACTCTCCCTCCTAGGATCCTACATGCCTGCACGTTTTTCCCCTTTCTTCTTTTCTTCTTCCCCCACAGGCCTGCGTCTCCTGAGCTCAGAGGGACCCCACAAGGCTCGCCACCAGGGAGCAACGGCAACAACAGCAGCTGGTCTGGGGGCTAACTCCCCGAACCTGATTCCTGGCTCCCTTTTCTCTGACTCCTTAGTGAGCCAACGCAGCCCAGCCTGAACTCATTTCCCCACCTAGTCCCCCTCCTGTTGCTTCTTCTACCCTAGGCCCTTCCTTGTTTCCCTGTCTCCAGCTTCAATAAATGTCCTCTAAAAATCACCTGGACTCGTGTCATGAAATCTTTTCTGCATGAAGTCGAGAACCCACATGCTACCTGCTCAGGGCCAGGTCTCCTCGCCAGTGACACTGATAAACACCTAACACTCATTGCTTTGCTCTCTGCAGAGCTGCTGCAGTCTCACAAATCCATTCCCCTAAGTGGACTCACCCCCTGGGGGCACAGCTGTGTTGGGGACCTGTCCATACCCCCACACTCAGCCCTCCATAAATACTGGCAGACTGAGGATGAGCAAGGCCCTGGCCTGGCCCGTTCCTCAACTTCTCAGCCTCCTCAGCCCCTGGTCCTTTCCTGGGGACTTACTGCAGGTGCTACCAGGTTCACTGGTCCCAGAAAGAAGAAACCAAGCTGCCTTGCACAACCAGCAGAATATTAAGAGCCTTTGGAAGGGCATTGTTACTGATACAAATGGACCTCCTGCCCTTGAGATAAGCATGATAAAGAAAACAATGACACCCATTAGAAAGTACTTGTTCAGGCTTTCAGACCAAGACTTTGATGTATGCGAAAGGCACATCTAGGTTCCTCTAGATCTAGGTTTGTTTGACTTGCTTGTTGGAAGTCAGAGCTTGCAGGGCTGCCGCTCAGGAGTGGTTCAGGTTGCCTGCTGCCTTGTGGGCAGTGCTATTGATTATCTGCAGTGTATGTGTGTGTTTGTGTGCGCATGTGTACAATATGCTGCTTCCCTTCCAAACCGCTCCGTAAACCATCTACACTGTCTTTTAGAACAACCTTCAGAGGCTTCACACGTTCTCTATCCTCCAAGGGTGGATGTGGGTTTGGGAAATAGGCAAAAGTCATTTGGAGCCAAATCCAGTGAGTCAGGCACATAAACAAGCTGATAAATAACATTCCTTGGTCAAAAGTGAAAAGCCACAATGAAATGAAGTTAAGGGAAGTGGGCTGATTTCATTCTATGCCTCTGAAGATAGTTCCAAGCATGAATTCTGAAAAGACTTGTGATAGGTGGCCTCTCCCCACATGGCTACAACCTTCCCTAAAACCCTGCCTCCCAGAATGCCCATTGGCTACCATGCTGTTGCATCAGAATAACCACTAAGAATAAGCCTTTTCTACCAGGCCTGGCCAGGGAGGAACTTTTTGGCAGCTATTATCCTAACAAGATTCCACTCTTCTGTTTTGTTTCAAACCCATCTCATTTCATTCACTTTTAAATAAAGAATTAAGCATCTACTTACATCCCCAAATAGAGTTCTAGGGATTGGTGACACAGCCATAACTAAGAAACAGTGTTCCTGCCCCCATGGGCCTTCTAGTCTAATAGAGTAAACCAGAGGATGAGCACACAAACAAGTGAATAATGTAGAGTCGGATAGTGTTTAATACTATAAGAAGCAGGTAAAGAGGTAGAGTGGTAAGTGACAGCCAGCAGTGAGGTCATCAGGGAAGGCCTCTTTCTGGGCAGAGATCCAAATGACATGCAGAAGCTGCCCAGCCTGGCAGGTACAAGAGGGAACAACAAAAACAAACTCTCCTGAGTAGAAGTGTGCCCGGCACCTTACCAAGAAAGTGAGGAGGCCAGCATGGCTGCCAAACTTCACAGGCAAGGAGAACATGGGAGGAGGTGAGGCGACAAAGTTGCTCGAGCAGGTGGACCCTCACCTCTGCCAGTTCCAGCTCTGTGACCTTGACAACTTTCTGAGCTTCCTTTTCCTTATCTGCAAAACACTGTTTACCTTGCAGGGTGTCATGAGGACTGATGGATCATCTAGTGCTATGCCTGCAGGCAACTACCATTCACTAAGTACCTGTTATTACCATTCCTATCAGCATCAGCATTGTTATGGTAACCTCAGGATCCACCTCTGGCTGATGCACTAGGATGTGGAAATCATTTCCTTAACCTTAGCTGAATTATCCCCCACCCTAGAGTCAGCAGAACACCATAAGGAACACCATAAAGCAGAACACCTTTTCCATAAGGAAAAGGCCACTCATTTTGCAGACGTAGAGGAGTGACTAGGTGTTGAGCTAGGTGTTGAGAAGGGGAGCAGCCGAGACTAGACATTGAGCTTCATAAATGGGGAAGCAAGAGCCTGCTTGCTTCACCAAAAAGCTACAGCTCTTCCCACTTCAGGGGATCACAGCTCTGCTCTGTCAAAAGGATTAACACTCCTCCTTTCCCCCCTCCCGTACTGGACTGTTGGAGGACGTAGAGGGAGGTGCTGGGCAATAGAGATCTGTCAGTCTAACTGAGGGATGGACCCTATCCAAAGCCTGCAAAAAACCTGGGAAGTTGTTTGGTCATTCTGAGAAAGCACCTGGTCTGTCTCAGACACAAGCTCCTGGTTATAACTCCAGGGGAACATAGAATCTCCCTATCTCCCTCTCTCTCTCTCTCTCTCTCTCTCTCTCTCTCTCTCTCTCTCTCTCGATGCATACATACTTGCAAGGTATACTCACCTATTCTCGCCATGGCCTCCAGGAGGGAGCCTGAATACTGAAGCACAGCATATGGCAAAGGGCTACAGCTAGAAACACAGCCAGTGTGGACTGGACAGTACTATAATCTGAAGCATAAACTCTGGACAGTGGCCTTCACTGGCCCTACTGAAAGAAGCCCAAGACTGGACTTTTTTCATGGTGCAACAGATGGAGATGGGACATTGGGAAGTCAGGAGGGAAACCCCCTTAATTGTACATCATCAATAGCCATACCATAAAGCCCTGTCTTCCTGAGCAAGTCTTCGGAAATTCTTTTCCTCGTAATACTACCAGAACCAGCAGCCCCCTCTCAGCTCCTCTTGGAACCCCAGAGCTTCCTCTGTGTGGGCTTCAGTATGGGCACTCCTCTCTCAGCCAGGCAATCCCTGGGCCACTGACAGCCACCGGCTCAGACAGAAGGCAAAACTGGACTGGGTCACAGTTTGGGTGCCCTCAGCAGTCTGTGTGAGGGGACCTGTTATTATGCAAACAATCTTCACCCTGTGGGAGCATATTGGAACTTCCCCAGCACTGTCCCATCAGGAGAACCCAAAGACCCAGGTTCAGGCCCCCAGCTAGAGATGGCTGACTCTGAAAAAGGGGCACACTGAGGCCCAAGCAGCATGCAACTTCACGGAGCCTGCAGGAGGCCCAAGAACCTTCAGGTCAGCAGATCGCTTGGGCCGAGCTTATCAGCCTAGGCCCCAAGGATGTGGCTTCTGTGCATTAAGTTGACTAAGCTGAGAGAACGTGGATGTTAGACAACTAGAGAGCTAATTAAAATGTGAAATGTGGTCTGTGGGACATGAATTCCTGCAAGTCCAGAGGGATCCACCATTTAGTATACCAACCAACCAAGTCAGCATCATTATTCAATGCCTCCCCTGAGGGCCCTGAGCACCAGCTCACCCCACAGATGTGCGAGGCTAGGAGGATAGGAGTGGCCCCTCATTCATTAGCATGGCCGCATGTACGGACTGGGCAGCTGACTTGGGCCAGGACACTGCCTTTGAAAGCCCAGAGCCTTGAAAGAGCAACCATAGTGCAGGGGCACAAAGCAGTGATTCCCTATTTCCTCACTCGCTCCCTGGAATGGGGGTGAGCGACACACTAACAATATAACCATAATTAGAATATGGAAAACATATATTCAGTGTTTCCCCGTGCAATCTCTAAAAGATTCCACAAAGTCCTTTTGGAAACTGAGATGGTGAGAAAATGCAAGACATACCATATTGAGGTGGGAGAAAGGGCCTCAAGTAGAATATGTCCAGATTGCTGGGAAGGAGGTTATAAAAGGGTTGGGACTGAGAAGAAATACCATCGCCCTGCCTAACCCTGAACACTAGAGGCCATGGTGGTGACCCCTGACTTATGACAGGGATCCCGTTCACAGACTCTGGAGTCAGTCAGACCCAGCTGTGTGACCATTGACAAGTTTTAAACCTTTCTGAGCCTCAGTTACCTCCTCTAACACAGGAGCGCTGATATTATCTACCTACTCATGAGGTGGTTGTGAGGATTACATGAGATGATACATGTAAAGTACTTGAACCTGAGTAATAGGCCTCTGTCTATGGATCTCGGCCCTCCAGAAACACATGATGGCCTCTCTCTGAACACAGATCATTTTCCTTTGGTTCTCCTTCCATGATGTGTATGGTTCATGACTCTCTCCTGTCTATCTGGTTGTCTATACCTGTGTGCATCACTTTCCATGTGTGCACATGTTGTGTGTGTTTGTATGTACACAGATGTATGAGTTGGGATTGCTGGCTGTGACCAAAGTGGGGCCTGCGTGCCCACCTCTCAAATGTTGTATGAATACTGGTCAGCTCTGCCCACTCCTGGTTAGGGTGAGCACCCCTCACTGCTCTGGGATCCCAGAGCTATGGACTATAGTAGCCACAATAACAGAGGGTGACGCAAGCCAGGCCCAGTGTCCAGATGGCACGCATCGCTTTGCATCCTGGTACATTTCACACCCAGGCTCTGCCAGCATGCCAGGAAAAACACTGCAAACTTGTGCCTCAGGGTGGGGCTCCTTGTCCACAGCCCCCAGGCCACTGTCACTTCCACCAGGCAGCGTTTTGTACCAGGCCCTGCCTGGAGTGAGGTCTTCAGCCTTTCTGACAGCTGCTGCTGCTGTTGACACTGCAACAGTGACAAATTCATCCTTCTGACAAGAGATTCCTTTAAATAATTCACATGGAGCTGGGGATTAAGACACTGTTTCTCTCAGTCTCTGTTGAGATTTAAAACACCTCCAGCTGGGATATTTAAGGAGAATATAATGGGCTACCCCCCCCCTTGGGGCTCTCCTCCCCCTTTCCTTTCCTCCTCTTTCCCATTTCCCAAATTCATCCCCCACCCTACCAGTCAGCCCTATAACAAGGAGGCCCAGAAAATAAGAAAGAAAAAAAAGGGGAGGGAATCATTGCTTGGCTGGTCACTATGGCAACAGTGGCAGGGTATTCAACTGTCATTATCCCAGTGCCTCACACATGTGATTATCTTAAGCTGTGGATTGAATGTAGTTCTCACTGCTGCCCAACAAGGCCTTGTCATACAAGGCAGGGGCAGGAGCTGCAGGCTCCAGGCCCGGGCAATTGATACTGTTCTGCGCAGGCCTGGGCTCCATTGACTAGCAGTAGAATTTCCCCTGGGAGAGACTGATAGCATTTCCCTTCAGCTTGGAAATATCTCTGCTCCAAACGCAGAGCAGGGGTTGGCTGAGGCTGGTCCATCACACTGGGTTAGAGGCTAGGGAAATGAGCTCCTCATTCTACCAGCAGAGAGTTGTTTTGACTACGTATGGGCCAAATTGGCTGCAGCCCTCTGGAGAAGTCCTGGAGATAAAGGAGCGGGCCGTGAAGGGAGAAAGAAGCTGGCTCTTGGCTTCAGTCCGTTCTCGGAGTTAGGGTGAATCCCGTTATCTGGGTGCAAAGCCATCAAATCTGGCCTGGGAAGAAGACACACTCCCCTCCATCCTATCTACTCCCAACCTCCCATTTGTGGCAACGTGGCCACTGAGTATGACCCAGTCAGTGGACTTTTTTCCTGGCACTGGAGCTACTGGAGCTTCGTTGGTCCTGGGGAGCCTGAGGAGAACTTGGATCTTACTCCTTGGCCCCTGGACTTTGTTTCAGATTGTCTCTGGGCTGAGGTTCTGAAGTCCACAGACATTTTTGGAAGGATATAATCACTGGTTACCCCTCCACACACGAGGCACACTTCAGGTTTTCAACCCTTTTAAAATTCAGCTCCCAGAGGAAGCCCATCATGGTACTTAACCCAGCAGAGCCCACAATGGGGCCACCGTCGCCTGCGACTTGTACCTGGATTGCTCTCCAAATACCACCAGCTCAGTCTGGCCTTTCCTGCACCTGCATCGTCTGGTCGGTCCTTGTTAAGTACATGGCCTGGTCACATAAAAGTCCCCACGAGCTGAGGCACTGCTCAACTGAGTCTACCCTACCTCCTTGCTGCCTAATGAACTGTTTGCCCCTAAATGCAAATGCAGGTCCTTACCACTAACCCTGTTAGTTTGAAGGCCAAGTTCTCCATCAGCAAGATAAGCTTGGATCTTGCCTCCAACATCTTTCCTGTCCTTTTAGACATGGCAGTGTGTTGGGCCTGACTGTCTCCACCAGAGAGTGGGTGAGGGGATGGTGCACAGGAAAATGAGGATCTGCCATGACTAAAACCCCCATTTTATCAATAGAGGACAGGCTGGCTCAGCAGAACTGATGCTGAGGCCAGTGGGTGGAACAAAGCAGCTCACTGAGACCACTTCAAGTCTCTCCCTTCCCAGGAGCCTTCACTTCCCAAACATTTCCCAAAGCCTGGGGATGGGGGCTCACCCACATCTCAGCCTGGAGCCAGCCATCCCCAGGTGCCCTCCAAGTCATTCTCTGGATCCTTCGCCAGGCCTCACCTGGCCTGCGGATGGGGCCTCCCTCTCCAGCCTCCTCCCAGACCTGTTTTTTGCCTCTAACCCCACACATCACAAAGCACCCACTCTACCTCTCCCCATACAACTTGCTTCAAAAACATTTCATGGGGTGTTTAACACATGTAGTACTCACTGGCACATGGCTTCAAACCTACCCTTTCCCTTTGTAGAAGTGGAAACGTGCCTCTCCTTGCCCCAAGAGATGACACTATAGATGACATGTCTTCCTTACACTACTTCAGGGGCAGAGGTGCAAGAGTGAGCTTTGTGGTCAGATAGGCCTGGGGTCAGTCTCTGTGAAACCCCCGAGCAGGCCTGTGATTTTGGGTAGTCATCCTAAGGCTCAGTGTCTGTCTGCTCTGTAAAATGGGAGAAGTGCCATCTGGCTGCCAGGGGCCTGGTAGGAATTCAGGGAGTTAATACAAGTAATGTTTAGTGCCTGGTACATAGATGGCACTTAAGTATTGGTAACTAGTGATAGTATAATTATCACTATTGTTAATAATAACACTGTTATTAATCACAGGGTGCACCCTCCGAGGGTATTCATGCAAGATCCATAACTTAACGGAATCGCTGGAATGCTGATCTACTGTCTCAGTACCCCCTCCATCCATTCCCATCCTCATCCCATGAAAGTTAAGTCCCTCAAACAAGAGGCCCTGACTGGTGGCACAGTGGATAAGGTGCTGACCTGCGAACCCAAAGGTCACTGGTTCGATTCCCAGCCAGGGCACATAAACAGGTTGCAAGCCAGGTTTCCAGCCAGGTCCGTAGATGGAGGCAGGTGAAAGGCAGCCATACATTGATGTCTCTCTCTCTCTCTCTCTGCCTCTCTCCTTTCCCCTCTCTCTAAAAGTAATACATAAAGTCTTTAAAAAAAAAAAAAAAAAACTGTGACCCCTAGTACTAGTCAGGGCAAGCAGTATTGACTGAGCTTTAGGGTTCACAGAGAAGGCGAACACACTTTAAGCCTGCCAACCACTCTACAAATAAGATCTTACACTACCCTTCTGAAGAGGCAGAAAATGGATTCAGAGAAGCTAAAGAACTGAGAGGGAAAAGGAAATATACCCAGGACATCAGATTCTAAAACTTGGACTTGCTTCTTTCTACTACCAAAATACAGTGAGGGTTAGAGCAACTCTTCCCCACTTTGGCTGTAACTGAGACATCATTCAAAGCCTGGCTCATCCCTCCAGACCCCAGCAAAGGGACCCCATATGTCTTCTGCCCACTTTGATGTTCCTTCTTCATCTGTTTTGCTCCTGTCTGTCTTCTCTAGGTCTTTTAACTCTGCCTTATCTCCCTTCTAATGCTTTGTCTTCCCCGCTAATGTATTTCTTTCCCTCACCAAGGCAACCAGTGAGAGGAAGCTATGAGCTCAGACTACCTGGGCAGCAAGAGCCTGCTGACCTACCTGGCTCGACCCTGGTTCCCTGGCTCCTTCCCTGGCCCTGGGAACCCTTCCCACCTTCAACTTGAGAATTGCTGTTAGAAGAGCTGTCAGCAGGCTGTTGGTCCGAAGGTTCACATCTGGTGGGAGGAAGGTTTCCAGGGGTGGGATAAGGAACATGGTAGGGGGACTGCCTTCCTGGGGAAAGTTTTAAAGAAAGGTAAGTCACCTGTCCGTCCAGGCAAATGTGGGGGGCTGGGTGACCTCTGGGGTTCTCTCCCAGACTCTATAAACAGAAATATCTCCTGTTCTACTGATGAATCAGTCTGTGAGCCACTTTCAAGAGCAAGAAAATATATCTGCCAGACAGTAAGATTCTAGCAAACCACCACAACTCCCAAAATTCTTTAATACAGCAAGCAGGAGCAGCACCTTTCCCCACATCCGCCCTTCTCCCTTCCACCATAACTCCCCAGCCACACGCACAGATACAGCCATACCCAGTGTATTTCCGTAACCAATGTACTAATTAACATGCTACTCAATGACACTGATCATCTGTAACATTCTATTCACCTCTCCAGTAAAGGCACACAGTTGCCCACAAAAAGATCTCATATTAAAAGCAACCAGAAGGCCCTGGCTGGTGGCACAGTGGATAAGGCGCCAGCCTGTGAACCCAAAGGTCGCTGGTTCGATTCTCAGCCAGGGCACATAACCAGGTTGCAAGCCAGGTCTCCAGCCAGGTCTGTAGCTAGAGGCAGGTGAAAGGAAACCATACATTGATGCTTCTCCCCCTTTCTTCCTCCCTCCCTTCCCCTCTCTCTAAAAATAATAAATAAAATCTTTTTAAAAAGAAAAAGCAACCAGAAATGAGGCGGCCAGGCAGAATGGTGCCCTAGCTGCTCACCTGGCCCACCTCTCTACTCCCACCCAACCAACCCCAAGGCCATTGCATTCTTTCCAGAACCCTGTGAATCTCAGTGGCCACTTTCCATCTCCTCAGAGCCCCACCTTTGCGGCTCTCATCCTGGGCTCCCCATTCCTTTGTCTGTCACTGTCTCTATCAGGCAGGTGACTTTAAACTTCCATTCCTAAAAGATGTGTATTATATAAAAAATGTTTTAAGTGCCTTGGGGTGTTTTGTTCCTCATTGCTTCGTAAAAGTGACATTAATAGCCAGGGAAGAGCACTGCTGAGTGCAATTACAGAGGATGTTTCAGGTACGAAAGCTGTTTTGAGCCTGCTAATGTTTCCTAATTACAGGCCTTTTGGTAGCAAGAGAAAAAGATAAAGAGTGGGTGGGAGGCCAGGGTGGGGAGCTCTGATTTATCCGCTCACCTGAAGAGGGCAGGGGACAGGAGGGGAGGAAAGGGGCGGGAAGGGGCTGGAAGGGGAGGTGGGAGAGGGCAGAGAGATCAGAGGCCCACTAGCTGGAGGCAGGGCCTCTCAGCTGAGACAGCTCAGGAAAAGGATACCACCCCTGTCTTGTAACATGAGAACACACCTTTTACAGACTGAGCCTGAATTCGAGGAGCCCAACGCAACCCAACTGGGGGCTCCTTCGGGAGCAGGATTTCATAGCACAAGATGATACAGCATGGTTGTCAGCAGGAGAGCAGCCTACAGGGGTTAAGTGTCACCACTGCCATGTTCTAGCCATGTGATTTAAAAGTTGCTCTGTGCCTTAGTTTCCTCCTCTGTAAAGCAGGGCTATTGTGGGATTAATGCATGCATGGCACTTAGGGCCTGTGATACAGTGCTCAATTTTCATTTTGCCTACCTACCATCCATTCTTCTTTCTAGCACCTATACCCCAATCCCTTCTGGGAAACTGCTCCTTTCCACCCATCAGTCCCAAAGATTCTAGTGAGCCCTGCATAGCAACAGACCTGGGAGTACCAACCAGCGCTTTGTTTCCCCTGGCTGCAGGGACTGGTTCAGAGTAGAGATGGGATTTCAGTCCAGCACGTCAGGTCCACTCAGAGCTAATTCCGGGGTTCCTGCTGGGGGACCAGGAGGAAGTGTTGCTCTTCCCCAGGAATATGGATAAAGGAGGTCTTAAGGCTGGAGCTGGGTGCAGATTTCTTGTGACCAAGAGGAAGCTCAGCAAGGATCCAACACCAGAGGAGTAGAGAGAGGAGAAAGGAGATGGGAAAAAACAGAGAGGAAAAAAAGGATGGGGATGGAGACAGAGAGATGGATACTAAGGATCTAGACTGGCCAACACATGCAGCCCATCAGCCCCTGTACCATTTGGCTACAGAAGCCAAGATACTTCCTGGAAGACTGAGTTGTGCTTTTCTGTCACCGGCCACCAGGAAGCCCTGACGGATACAAAAGTGTAGCGTCCAGCAATCAGTGACCAGGTCAAAGGCTTCCATGCAGGACCAGTTTAAGGAAGGATGACCAACACTGCCTCCCTTTGCCTACCTGCCCCTGGCATGGCCTGAAAGTCAAGTACTGTAAAACTCCATTCACAAAATCACTTAGCCAGATCTACATTTATCTCGCATTTGCCTAATTTAGCTCAGGCTTTGCTACCTTAATTAACATGATTGAGTCATCAAAGGGAGAAAAGAGAAAACCCAGCCCTCCGGAGGGTTAGTACTATGCTAACACTTCCCAAGTGTTTACTGAGAAAAACTTTTTACCCACATTGCTTCATACAATCCAAAACAGTGACGACCATCCTCACCACTCTCAGCACAGGAGGAAACCGGGCCGAAAGAATCCAGAAGATGGGCCCACAACCCCACAGCCAGGGGCCACAGGGCTGACATGGGCTCTGCTTTCTCTGATATGAGGCCTGGAGTCCTCACTGCTCCTCTATCAACTTCTCACCCATCAGGCTGGATAAATTCCCATCGATTTTGCTTGATCTTGGAATGAATGGGGTGTTATTAGAGTGGATTTCTCTCCTGAAATGTGCTGTCCTTATTCCCATGGTGTAGGCAGCTGGCGAGGTTACCTAGAGAACCTGCCAGCCAGGGACGATTCTGCCTACCTACCGCCCATCCTACCTCTGGAAGCTCTCCACTTAGTCCAATAATCTTCCCATTATTTAAGATATTTCCAGGACTCTAGGGACTGACTACCTGAAGCATAAATGGAAATCAGCTCATTTAACTTCATGTGAGTGCACACGCATACACACACACATACACATACATACATATAAACACACACATATACATATACACAGACACACACCCAGATATGTACACATACATATACACACATACAGAAACACACACAAAGCACAGATACATACACACCCAGCTTGCTCATCCTGAAGGATCCTCAGGCTTGGCTCTGGATTCCTTTTCGGTTTTTCCTCTATCAAATCCCACTTCCCATGAGGAAGACTTATTACCAGTAATAAGTAGTGAAGAGTGGAGTTCGCTAGTGGGGTCTGGAAGCCCATGGGGCACTCTTTGAAGGTGGTGCAGCTAGATATTTATCCTTAAGTCCCATGCCCCACAGACACACAGACCTTTGGTGGCCCAGGTGGCAAAAGCCAGGGGGCCTGGGGAAAACTCTTGGAAAGTAAAAGAACTTTGGGTTTGGATTTCTAATATGCAATTTGATAAAAACCCTCATTATTAGAGGGACCTAGGCTTGCCTTTCTAATCCATCACAGCCAGTGTCAGAAAGAAACTGCGGCCCTCTGGCGGGTATCCTGGTCTCCTTTATCATGCTTATCTCAGGAAAGGTGGCTCCATTTACAAAATCAAGCTCTTTAAAAAGATGTTGATAACCATTTTAGTGTTGAGAGGTCCACAACCAGCATTTTATTGGGCTACCATAAACCTAAATTGAGCATCTCCTAAATTGAGAACCCTGGGTTGAATATACAAAGAAACCTCAAAAATTCTCTGGTCCTCCTTCATTTATTTGGCCAACAAACTTTTTTTTTTCTTTGTTTTAAGATTTTACTATTTTCAGAGACAAGGTCAGGGAGGGAGGAAGAAAGGGGGAGAAGCATCGATGTATGGTTGCCTCTCACCTGCCTCCAGCTATGGACCTGGCTGGAGACCTGGCTTGCAACCTGGTTATGTGCCCTGGCTGGGAATCGAACCAGCAACTTTTGGGTTCACAGGCCAGCATCTATCCACTGAGCCACACCAGCCAGGGCCCTGGCCAACAAACTTTGACCATCCCCTGCTGGACTGGTGCTGGGCACTGGGGACACAGGGACGATGCCATTCCATTCTCCAGCCAGTAGTAGAGACCATACATCAACCCATGAGAAATGAAGAGTATGTCAGAAGTTGGCACTAAGCTCTCTGGACTTTAAACAGGGGGCACCTACCAGAGCCAGGGTTGGGGTTGGGGCAGAGATCCAGGAGGGTTCCCCAGGAGATGAGAACAGAGCTGACACCTGAGGAACAGAACGCGATGCAGAGAGGGAGGCTCAGGGAAAGAGTTGAAGAGGGCCAGGCAGCATCCAGAAACGGGGCAGACTGTTGCGAGGGGACCGTGCAACCCTAAAGGCTACCAGCTTGTGGGGAGCTGCCTGGGCCTGCACCTGGCACTGAGTGTTTACCAGACCCTCACTAAACTGTCCCAACTCCCCCACTGCCCAGAACTCCTGCAACACAAAGGTCGGGTGACCTTTTAGAGCAGGATTGAAAGCAAAGGGTTGGGAGAACCAACTGGAGCCAGCCCAAGGGAGGAGTCACCAGGGCCACCAAGAAGGGTCCCCAGGGTGGAAACTCAGCCCCTCATTGGCATTTGCTATTTTCTACGTTTGTGACTGTCTCACTATGCTCACCATGTGGCCTCTGATTCATATTAAATCAAAAGGCTTTAAATTAAAGCTGCAATTAGATCATAAAGCAACATTTTTGCATGGGAGCATAAATACTTTGTTTTTCACACGTAATGTTATGATCCACTTCCTAGCAATATAACTGAAAACAGTTTGTGGGCTATGTGTGGGTGGGCAGCCAACCCCCCTTCTCATATCTGGCAGTTCTCAAGTACAGTGCTGAAGACACCCAATGAGCTGCATGAAAGGAAGATCCCCTTGGCCTCTCCCCTGGTAGCCCACCTCACAGGCCCTGCACTGTGGGTAGGCTTCACTGCACTGTCAGCTGACCCCCTGACAGAATTAGGGGTGAGGCAAACCCAGTTCCTGGGAATCCTCAGGCTACCATAACAATGCACACCCACCCTTCCCCATCTTAAGCATGCATGCATGGGATCCTGACTACAGAGGACAGTTGGGAGCTCCCTTTCTGGGATGGGGAGCCCCATCTCCTCCCCACTGGGTCCCGGGAAGATGTGGGCCGCCCACCACCCCCTGGCATTTCAAATGCCTGACCCTGACCCCACTCCTCGGACCTCCTCCTCCCCCAGAAGTACTCTGTGTATCTTAAATCCAAGCCCTGACTCAAGGCCACAGTCTCTGTCTTCCTCTGGTCCCACTGAGACCTCTGTCTGGGCCCCATCTTTTGTCACAATGGTCAGTCCCTCCTGGCTTCACTCTTCTTGTTGGATAGCTTCCATGATACAAGATGCCAACCTCCCTTAACCAGTGTTGCCAGCCCTTTACTTCACCAGCATCTCTAGCCCCTTACCCCTCTAGGCTCACCATTCTTGCACATCCAAGGATGATCCCCCGGCCCACATTTGCCCCCAGTACGGGCAGGCAGCTGAGGGAGCCTGCAGCCACGGTCCCTCTAGCCACGCCAGCCTTGCTCCAGCCCTCCAACAGCTGCAGTCACTGCTAACCTTGTCCACCCTCCTGCTACCCAAGTTTCCCCACTCTTGCCTCCAACCTGAGAGGAGACAGGAAGTTGGGAGAATGTTCTATTTTATGGCTTCTCACCACACCTGAGTGCTTGCTTCTCTCTGTAGGCAACTTGTCGCTGTCCTGATGTTTCAACAGGAAAAGAGTCCCTTCCCCAGACAGGTCAATGCACCTTTGGCTCCCCTAGACCCCTCTTTCCCGTCTCCCATGCACTGTCCTCCCTCCCTTTGCAAACTGCTGCCTCAGCTCCTCACCTCCCCACTGACCCATCAACTCTCTGCATTCTGTCTTCCTACCCCTGTCCCTTCTGAAACCCTCCACATGAGTCACCAACAGGGTCCTTGGTGCCTAAGCCCAGTGGGGACACTTAATGCCAGCAGCATTTGCCACTTCTGTCCCCTCTTCCCTCTTGACATTCTCTTTCCTTGGGAAGCCCACCTCTTGGTATTCTCCTGCTTCCCAGGCCACACCTTCTCTGTTCCCCTTTCAGGCTCTTCTTTCTCTATGTGATACTTCAATGCAGGTTATCCACCCAAAGCTGTCATCTCTTCTCCCTCCCCAGAAGACACTCTCCCCGGAAGACTGCAGTCACAGGCCTCCCACCCTCTGTGGTGGGGCCACCGTCGCAGCCCACTGCCTGTGCACCAGATGCTGACAGCACTCCTCTCTGCGGTGCCCCAAAGGCACTGCAAACTCAACAGGCCCAAATGAACTCAGCCTCTTCCCTCCCAAGTGTGCTCCTCCTCCTGGAGTCCTCATCTTCAAGAACAGCACCTTCAGCCACTCACTTGCCCACATCAGAAACTTTCAACAAATACACACTGTCAGGTAGTGCAGGAGGCGCCAGTTTCCAATGGTGAACAAACAGGCAGAGCCTCAGACACCTTGGAGGTTGCTGCACAGCCAAAGGGGTTGGGGGAGGGGGGAAGAAATGAATCCAATACCAACACACAGAGATGTAAACTTGCAACTGTGCAAAGTGCTACTGAGAGAAGCTCCCCAGACCCCAGAGGACATGTGATGGGGACCCAATGTGGTCAGGGAGATAGTAGAGATACTCCTGAGGATGGGCTGGCAGAGTGAGATGAGGCCTGAACATGATAAAGGCAGAGTCAAGACTGGCTCTGGTTTCTGGCCTTTACCAGGTGCTCAGATGGAGCCCACGCTGTGGGGGTGAGGGGGGAAGGGTGAATTCCACTTGAGCCATGTTGAGAGTGAAAGGCCTATGAGCATCCACCAAGAGATGTGGCAGCTGGATATGTGAGCTTGGGCAAGGGACACGGACTTGGGAGCCACTGGTGTGTACACAGCATCAAAGGTGCCTGCCCAGGATGAAAACAGCCGGAGATGGGAAGAGGGCTTGGAAGAGGAGCAAAGTCACTGATCCTCCCTCTGTCGACCCAGGCTGAGCGCTAGCCTGACCCTCCTGCTGCTCGCTGTGTACTAGAAAGGCTCTAAAGCCACTCAGGACACTAGGAGCAAAACCATCCAGCTGTATGGCCCTGAGAGAAGAGTAAGGTCAGGGAAAGGCTGCTAGCTAGGCAGTGACTGCTTACCAGCGGTGTTGGTGGAGGGTGGGGAGAGGAAGGCAAACAGAGAACAACCCAGCCAGCTGTTGTCTCGAAAGGGCATCGCTTGACTTGGAATGTTTCCCTAAAGGACAATCTTCCGTGGGAAAGGAGATCAGAAGTTTAAAGAAAACAGGTGGTATGTACAAAAATCAAGGGAAAAATTAATAATCAGAAGTTATGCCTGTGAAAACATACAAGCCGTCAATAATAAAATAATTTGTAAGAGTGGCAAGTTCTTAATATTCAGGCAACCTGAAAGGTTGCCAACTTATCAGCTTTGTAGTAGCAAGAAGGGCTTTCTCCCTGCCTTGTGCTCCCAGCAGGATTTCCTCTGCCCCGCTGGCCCCATGCCTTTGGGAAACACCTCATCCTAGTGCTTGTCCTCCCACCCCAAGGCATGAAGCACACACCCGGGGCGGTGTGTTTCTGTAAATGTTGGGATGGAGTAAAGGCAGGAGTCCAAGAAAGTGCACAGGTGAGATCAGGGCTGGCCCGCAACCTGAATGGCCCAGTCAGAATTGTCCCAATAGAACTGTTGGGATAGGAGGTACACCACAAAGTACAGAACAAATCTTGACCCTAGGCAGAAGTTACCAAAGGCAAGGAAGGAGAGGGGAGGTGTGGCACAGAAGACAAAACCTCGGCCTCCCTGTCCCAGCCAAGTTCACCCTTTCACTGGGATGAAGAGCCCACTCACCCCTCCTGCCCCCTCCTCCCTTTGGGCAGCTAGCCAGTCACCCACGCCACACTTGAACTTGATCTCCACCTCCTCCCTCTCTCCTGACAGTCCATCCATTGCCAAATGCTGCCAACATTTCCTCCTCAGCTTCACTCAAACTGCCCTCTGAGTGGTCTATTTTATTTTATTTTATTTTTTTGAAGATTTTATTTCATCATTTTTAGAAAGAGGGGAAGGGAGAGAGGCAGAGAGGGAGAGAGACATCAATGTACGGTTGCTTTTCACCTGCCTCCAGCCACAGACCTGATTGGAGACCTGGTTTGCAACCTTGTTATGTGCCCTGGCTGGGAAATCGAACCTGCGACCTTTGGGTTCGCAGGCCGGCGCTTTAACCACTGTGCTACCAGCCAGAGCTGAGTGGTCTATTTTAATTTGACTTTTCTGACCCATGCAAGACAGCTGAAGGAGCTTCTTAAATGTTTTTATCTCATCTTTTCTGCACCATATTATCAGCAAGTGTGACTATTTTATTCTCCTTCCTAGGATCTCTTCATTACCTACAGGACAAAATCCAATGGCAGTCATAACCCTTCTCTCCCATGCCACCTTCCAATCTACACCCACCCTCTCAGCACTGTCCACACTGCCATGTCCCAAACACACCAACTCTTGTCTCTTATCTTTTCATGGCTTTAACCAACTATTCCTCCTACTAAGAATACCTCTTCAGACTCCCATTCACCACCATCGAACTACTCGTTCTATAAAACCCAGCTCCCAAAGGCTCCTTGTCTTCCTCTGAAGTTTCTCATGCCCAGCTCTGTGCCCATACCCGCCTGTTAAATTCTCCACTGCCACAAAGGGGAGATGTGCTTCAGCTCACTCTCGAACTTGGTGGGCCCCAAGGAAGGGCATGAGCTCCTCAAGGCTATTCCATTTTTGTGCCTATGGAATCTGGCCAGGCACATGAACCCCAAGAAAATGAATCCAGAACATCTAAGGAAAACTCGGGTGAAGAGAACCTCAGCCTTTCTGAACCCCAGCTCCTCCTCATGTCTTTGCCCTCTCAGCAGCCCCATGGACATCTGAGCTTGATCTGCCCAGCATCACCGGCCTCAGTGCCCAACTACAGGCAGCCACTGCCCCCGTTCCAAAAAAGGCATGGCCCTAGTCACCCAGGACTCCTCAAAGGACTTTGTTAAGAGATGGTCTGTATTACCACATCAGGGAACAGCTTGGGCCTGAGAGCCCTGGTGCTGTCTCTCCGTAGATGGGCAGTAAGCCCAGCCATTCACACCTATATTCTACCCCACACAAGTGCAGTTTTAGGCCAGTGCTGCTCCCCAGCCATTCTAGAGGCCCAGGATTGAAGGAGGGAGGGTCTGACACTCACCCCGGATGCGGGATTGGCTGTCCAGCCCAGCTCTGCGGTAGCCGTCCTGGTGTCCATTAGAGTTTCTGCGAATCAAAAATAGAAAATCTGGTGAGTCAGAAGCATTGCTGGACAGTGGCCTGTATGTTCACAAAGTTCTTAGGGCCATAAATGACAGGGCTAGGAGTCATGGGTTCCTCTATGAAGCAGAGAATGGGGGAAGTCTTCCATGATGAGGCAGCTCACAGAAGAGTTGGACACCGACCTCAGGTCTCCTGATGCTGTTTGCTACTCCTGCCCCAAATGACCCCAAGCCACTTGTGTGGGATAAAGTCATCTATCCACCTGCCACTTTACCCCTAAGACATAACACATCTTCTTTCCTCCGCAATTTACCCTCAGGCTCTTCCAGAGTCATGTAGACCCAGTAGCCAAAATTCCTTCCTTCTTTCCTCAGGCTTCCTGGGCCAGCTCTTTCTGCAGTTCCTCCCCACCAGGCTGCTCTTCAACTTCACCTGTCCTGTCCTCCTCCAATCTGCCCCCACTTCCAGCATCCATGTTGACACCCTTAGATGATTTCCCTCCTCTGGCCCCAATCACTGTCCCAAGACTGGGCCTCCCTGCAGGTCCCTTTGCCTCCTGGGCGCAGATGCAGGCTGACCCCCTTCCCCAAGACTCTGTTAGGGGCTTGTCAAAGCCCCTAACAAAGGGGCTTTGGCAAAGTCCTCACCCAAAACACAAAAGCACATGTTATTCCCTAGCAGCCTGCTTCCTGGTTACCTATCCCTCCGGATAGTAAGTGAAAGACAGACGCCCTGACTCCAGGGAGCATCAGGATGGGTACAGTAGACACTCTAAGGCACCATGCAGTGATCACACAGTTGCTGTTTAGTACACCAGCTTTCTGGGAGACAGCAGTAACGTGCCCTTAGAATAGGGTACCTTTCCTTTCTTTTCAGGCTATCATTGATGACCCCCACCTCTCAATAGAAACTGCTCCCCGAAGACTGTTCATCAGCTCCTGATCAGCAAGCAAATCAACAGCCTATTTGTTTGTTTGTTTTTTAACTGCTTTATTAGAGTAGGAATGACATACAATAAACTGCACATAATTAAAGTGGACAATTTGATATGTTCTGACATATATGCACTTACACTTGTGAGATCATCACCATAATCAGGATGATAGATATATTGATCATTTCCAGAAGTTTCCTTGTCCTGCTGTAATCCCCCTTCCTTCTGGTCCCCACCTCACCCCTCTCACTGTCCCCAGGCAATGACAGACTTACTTTTTGTCACTATTGATTAATTGGCACTTTCTAGAACTTTATAGAAACAGAATCATATAGCATATATTGTTATTATTTCTGGTTTCTTTCACTTAGCATTGTTTTTTAGATTTATCATGTTCTATACCAATGGTTCATTTGTTTGTATTGCTGAGTAGTATTCCATTGTATAGACATAGTGCAGTTTGTCTATCCATTTACCTGTTGTTTCTAGTTCTTGGCTAATACATGAGAGTGCATGAGAATTTCAGCTCCCCACGGTTAGCATGGTCAGTCACTTTCAATTTTGGCCATTTCAACAGGTGTGTGGTGGGTGGTTTTAATTTTCATGTCCTTAATGATAAATAACATTAAATACATTTTCATGTACTTCTTTGACATCTGTATATTTTGGGCAGGTGAAGTGTCTGTTCAGTATTTTTCCATTTTTAAACTGGATAGTTTGTTTTCTTATTATTGAATTTAGAGAGTTCTTTATGCATTTTGAGTGCAAATTCTTTATCAGGTATATGTTTGCAAATATTTTCTCCTACTCTATGGGTTGGTGTTTTGTTCTTTTTACTGTGCCTTTCAACAAACAAAAGTTTTAAATTTTGATGAAGTCCAAGTCATCATTTTTTTTCTTTTATGGTTTGGTGTAATATCTGAGAAATCTTTGCCTAACCCAAGGTGACAAAGATCTTTCTCTTACCTAGGTCTAAGATCTATTTTGAGTTAATTTTTGAATAAGGTGAAAGGTATAAATCAAATATACATACAATTGTTTTCTCTTTTCATGTGGACATCCAGTCATTCCAGAGGGGTACCTTTGTAAATTTACACCGTGGTGCAGTATAGGCTGGTGAGGAGGTATGAATACAGAATGCAGGGGTCTAAAATCTTGGCCCCTTAGGAAGTGGAAAGACTCCTAGCATAAATCAAAGGTTTGGGAACAGACCCCCCTGATGGGCAGGACCAAGGGAATGAAAGCAGAAGTGATGAACGAGGAGTTGTGTTGAGAAAGGGACTCCCTTTGCTCCCGTCTCTCAGTGCTCAGTCCCAGAGAAGAGATAATAGTAGGAATCAATGGAAGTGGGAGGGGCTTGGATGTCCAGCATCTCAGTGTGGTGATGCAGCAGAAAGTAACCCCCACAGGCTGATGTCACACAGATGGAGACTTAGGGCCCGAATGAGGTCTAATAAAGGGGGCCCAGAACCACTCAGTGGTGGGCAACCTCATGAACAGAAACAAGGGTCAGATTGGGGTACAGGGTATCTCAATGGGTGCCCATGTGATCAGGAGCCAACAGGACCAGTGAGGCACCCTCCTCTACAAGACAACACTACACCCTGCCTGTGACCTAGATTATATTTCTGCCACCACAGTGGAATTGGATTTCAAACTGCCAACCGAAGGTGGTAAAGCAAATAAACTAAGCTGCATTTTCTGACCCACT
Source organism: Noctilio leporinus (assembly GCA_004026585.1). Lineage (NCBI taxonomy): Eukaryota > Metazoa > Chordata > Mammalia > Chiroptera > Noctilionidae > Noctilio > Noctilio leporinus. The sequence continues at coordinate 148,793 of PVIW01002596.1, forward strand.
TGAGTTTGGGTTTTGATTGAGAGCCGTCCCCCATGCACATCTGAAGGAATGCAAGCAGTGGAACAGACCTCTCAAGTTTGTTTTCTCCTCTGATTCTTCCGACAGCTGGGGAGGCTGAGCCCTGCATGGAGCAACCCTCCTTCTCCCCCTCATCTCTACTTCACAGCACTAATAATGATCATAATGACACACCGAATTTACATAATACACTTCTCAGAAGACACTCCATGAGGCTCTGAAGAAATTCATCTTCATGATTAAAATGCCTCTGCCAGGTGGGCCTGAGGCAGGAGCCACTGAAGCAATGTGGCAGCATTGGGGACTGGGACACAGAGAGATGCCATGTTTCCTGCAGGGTCACAGACCCTCCCACTCTAGCCTTAGATCTCAGCTTGCTGCCCATCGGACAGACCTGGGCTTCCCCACCTCTACAATGATGCTGGGGCCAAGGGGGGAGGGGATCCTTGTGCATAAAGCCAAAAAACCACAAAAGTCCCAGGTTAATTCATCCCTCCTCACCCTAAGAATCACGTTGAAGTAGCAGTGAACAGGTAGAGGACACAGGCAGTGAGAAAAATCGAGTCCCGAATTAAACATTAGAATCAGCCTTTACTCCTACCTCTTCCCAAGACTGGTCTGTCCTGTTAATCCCATTAATGCAACCTAAGACTTCATTATATGCATAGTCACCTGCTCAAGAGCTGTAATTGAATCTGTTTCCAAGCAATGTTTTCCATCCATGCTAGTGGACAGAAGTTGCATCAAGAGGAATCTGTTCTCCACATCCTGCCCGTGTGGAGACAGACCGCAAAACTGTAAACCATCCACTCGATATGATTAAGGGCAATTTCTTTTTTGGCACCGAGAGCTCCTGATGATGGCATTACACTCTGGTGGGGGCTGCATAAAAGTGATTTGAGGAGGTTTACATCTCCCCAGAGAGGAAGGGAGCGCTCATTTGCATTTATAAAGCATATTGAGAGTTCTGGCAGAAAGTTATGGTGGAAGCACAATTAAATATTTACCATCACTTCTGCTCTCAAACAGTGGCATGGGGACCAAACCAGCTGGAGGTGCATGTGTTGCTGTCAGATCTGATGTCTACAGGGGACAGGACTCTGGGACCCATGCCCACTGCCTGGCCTCTCCCCTCTGGGAGCACCTCCTCACTGTCCATAGGAAGGGGGGCTGGCAGGGCACACACACATGGAGTGGAGAGATGCCACTGATGTGGGTGGACTGGGGGTGCAGGTCCCACTTCCACTACTTCAGGACAATCCTTCTCCTCGCCCCCCTCCCCTCCCCCCTCCCCTCCTCTTCTCTCTCTCTCTCTCCCCCTCCCTCTCTCTTTGCATGTATATAGTGTGTGGGTGTGTGGGGGTGTGTGTGTGTATGTGTGTGTGTGTCCCTCCTCTTCCCTTCTTCCTCATCTTCAGAATGGGGCTAGAGCTAATTAGTACACAGAACTGTTGGGGAGACTGCCTGAGACAAAGCACTGAAAACCCTGTGCTATTATTATTATAACCCAGTCACTGCAAGCTTCAGTTCCCTTAACTATGAAAGGAATCTAACAATGGTACTTGTAACCTACTTATAAGATATCTACAAGAATCGACAATAGTAGATTTCTAATGCTATCTCATCTGCCTTCCTCCTTGCATTGTGGTAAAGACCAGGAGGTAACATAGGTTGAGGATGCAGCAGTGATTCAGTGCTGGGTGCCAGGGAGGGACTCTAGAGAGTACTGGAGGAAACAGAAAGCAAAGTCACACTTGGCATCCCATTCTGACTGGGCCCTTAAGAAGCGGACTGAAAAACTCAAGGGAGGGGAGGGGCCCCGGTTCTTCTGCAGGAGAAGGATAAGTGGGTTCATCCCAACAGGGAGAACCATGCCATGAGCAGGCCAAGGGAGATACCTGTGGCCTCCAAGATAGGGGCGCAGTGCACTGTGCACCAGGTAGAACGGAGAGCTCCGGCTGGCTCTTGGGAAAGAGACAACAGAGATGGCAGAGGAACAAAGGAAGGGACTAGATGGGTTGACAAGAATGAAGTGGGAGCCAGTGAACAGCAGAGGATGGGAGGCCACAAGGGGAGGCAGAAGGGGACTTCTGGCAAGAGCTGGCTGGACTGGCAAGAACCCGAGGAGGATGGGGTACGTAAGAAGCTTGGCAGAGAGACCCATTTTCCCAAGGAACAATTTCCCTGCAGTGGGTTTGATATGGAAACCCTCAAGATATCCTCTCCAGCCATGGGGGGGCACCACCTGGGGGACCAGGTGGTGGGGCTAGGTCTGAGTGTCCTGAGAGGAGGAAGAGGCAGCTGCCACCTGGCTCTACGGAGGCTGCCTGGTTTTGTCGGGATTGGCACCTTGGGATGCACTGACATTTGGGATGAAGCAGATCCTGATCACAGTGAAAGAGAAATAAATAAACCCTTTCCCAACAGCTCTGTCATTCTTTAGGAAGAGGCATTATTCAGATATTCAGCTGAAAATATTTACAACATCTTTCCATTGTAGTAACAATATACCACAACGTATACAGCTGGAATCAGGGCTCCCAGGACTCTCTGAGCAGTGCCTCGTGGTTAGTTGACAAAGCGAGGCCAGGGACCATCCAAGCAAGAAGGACCCACACAGCTGTGCGATCATCGCCCTGGGCTGCCCTCGTGGCCTCAGAACTCCTGAGGCCTAGAAGCTGCACCAGCCTTCACAAGGGGTCAGGATTGGATCGGCAGAAGAGGGCTGAAATATGGGGACATAAAGGGACTCTGAGTTATTCCCTCGGGCAGAGTAAATAGTGTGCAGGCACCCAGCCTTCAGGGAGTTTTCGGGAAAGCAAAGAAGCAGAAATTAATCATATAACCATGCAAATAAATATACAATTACAGCCTTGGTGAATGGCAGGCAGTAGGGGTCCCAGGGACAGTTGTGAACACTGAGTAAAATGACAGCGGTATGGAGCTTGGCTTACAGCTGGTACTGCCTCCTTCCTTTTCCAGCCCATGGCTGATGAAACCACAGAGACCACCCATTTTATACTCACTTGCATGCGCGTGCGCACACCTGCCCTAAAACTGAGCCCATACTGGCAGGAATGAAAATCCCCACTCCCAAAACCAAAATGCCCAGGTGCCCAGAGTGTGCTGGGCTGCCCTGACCATGATGAGGCCCTCCCCCTTCCTGGGAATCCCCACATTGTCCCCCAGACCCAGATTCAACATGGAGAGCCCTGGGTAGCTCCTGGAGCAGACATCCTCCAGCCACCCTCCCAGGCTCCTGTGGCGTGCCCCAACTCGGCCCTGCTCAGTCCCGCACAGCAGCCTGCCAAGTACTCCAGCCCAGCCTCACTGCAGAGGCCTCATGGACTTCTTTCTGCTAACCTTCCTGGAGGCTGTGTGTTCTCCCCACATGCCCTGCTCACTGGGCAACTCCTCAATGACACCCACATGACCCCTCAGGTGGTCTGAGGCTCTCTCCATCCTCAGCCCCTCAGACAGGGACCCATGACCAAGGGCTTCTAAGCCCCAACTTCACACCATGCCCAGATCTCCTACTGCCAGGCTGGGACTCCTGAAATCTCATCCCCGCCCTTCTGAACCAGACTCAAGTTGCCTTCCTGGACCATGGGAGGAAGAGGCTTTAGCAGCTCTGGGTTGGGCATGGCACTGGCTGCATGTGAATTGTTAAGGGCACCAGCCAGCTTCAGGGGTTCATGTTCTGCCATGGCTGGGGCCTGGCCCAGAACCACTACAAAATGTGGAAGTGAAAAAGTACTCCATGTGGGCCCTTCACATCCCATCCCATGTGATGTCTACCCACCCAAATCCTCCCCCTACATCAGTTCTTCCTGCTGCCCTTCCCTGCAGCCCAGTGTGGAACTCACAGGCATTTAGCTTTGCTTCCTTGTTCTTCTCCCTTTGCCTCTCTTATCGGGATAATTCTTCAGACCGCTGTGACCTTTCTTTCTTTTTTTTTTTTTTTTTGGCATATTCTTTTATATTCTGGACAGCTTCTCTGAGTCCAGGGCTTCAGGCTCAGGTCCCCTGAGTCCATGGGGACCCCAATGACTCCCTCCTAACTGGCATCTCAGCAGAAGTCCCCATTTGAACCATTTTCCATGCAGCTGCCACATTTTTGATGCCAATGGAAATGGCTCAAAATCAATGTGCCTCTGACCACCAGTGATTTCACTCTGAAGAATTTGTCCAAAGGAAATAATTCCTAACGAAAAAGAAACCAAAAACATTCTATAGCGTGAAGATGTTCATTACAGCACTATCTAGAATGTGAGAACACTAGAATCGGGCCAGGCAAGCACACTCAGGTCCCTGCCCCTGCCGTGTTCTGTAGACAATGTAACAACATACAGGACGTCAGCAAACACAAAGCAAGAAAACAGCTCTGTGAGGGCCCCACCGGTGCACCTCTACCAACAGTGCTTCCCCCAAGGGAAGTGGCGACATAAGCACACAGGCTAGAAGGCAAGGGATCAATCAGCAGGGTTAGGAAGGGAGATTGGGTTACAGATGAGCTTCTTGGTAAACAGAAATTCAGAAACAGAAACAGAAATGTCACCAGTCTTCTAAAAACACAACTTCCTTCATGTCTCACTCCCCTAAGCTGCTGGCCTTCATGAACCTTCTGACCAAGCCCACTTTTTCCAAATCAATCTTCAAGTCCCCAAAGGAGACCCATCTCCTGTTCCCACATGTGTCGGGTAGATCTTCCTGCCCGGAATGTCTTCTTTCTCCTCTCTACCCGAGGTTTTATTTTCCATCTTCCCTCCTCAAGCACACTGTAAGTACCTGGAGAGGCAGACCTGTGCCTTCCATCCCTTAGAGTTTGACCAGATGCCTCATATAGCGCAACTGCTCAACCAACTGTGTTTAAGTCCCAGCTCCACACCTGACAAGCAGACCGAATTACTGTATCTGAATGCCAAAGCCTGATCTTCATAGGTAGAAGCATCCTCTCCTGCATCCATTAGCCAGTGAGACCATGCCCAGAAAGATGCTCTGTATATTCTTACTGTACATTCTCACTAGACTAGCATTTATTTACTATCTTTGCCAAGTGTAAAATGCTAGGCGAAGAGAGCTATTATTATATGTCTTCAGTGATTGATGCGTAATAGTGGCCGGTGGGGAAGAGAAACCAGCCTGAGTAAACGGAATGAGCCAGTCCAACCCATCTGCTGAACGACTGACTGACTGAGTGAGTCGGAACAGGCATTTAGATTATAAATACAAACTGTGAAACTTGCTCTTTTAAAGAATGCACAGATCAATGCAGTCTTCCCCACCACACCCTTCTGTTTCTTTTATTTTCCAAGATACAATTAATTATTGTAAATAGAAAGAAGCTATAGCTTAGGTGGGTCTTAGCATAGAAATGTGCCTTGAGGGCTTGGGATAGCCCTAGATCTGGTCTTGGGTCACATGTGACACAGTCCATAAATAAGCAGGAAGGCCCAGAGGCACAGTTTTGGTGTCCCTCCCTCCTGAATCCCCATATCTGGCTTGGTCCTATGGTGATTTCACAGTCTATGTACTTATACCCTGAAAATGCTTTTTACTAATAAAAGATTGAACTCATTTTAGCAGGTGTATTAATTTCGTAGGGCTGCTATAACAAGAAACTATTACCTCAGTCAGGGAGTGCAGAGAAGTCTCCCCCATTGGCCATGATGGCACAGGGGGAGGTGCTTACACTAAGCATGAAAGTTAAAAAGATGAATGGACAGGGCCTGATTGCTTCAAAAGCTAGCAAGCTAATAGAATAGAAAAAAGGCTTTCCCCTTTCTACCCTCAGAAGAGCCAAGAGCTTGATCAGGAAGATGAGATGACCTTTGAGATGGGTCACAGAACCTGAATAAACCTCTTTCCTTTTGCACCAGCGGAACCTACATTTTCGGTTCTAGAACCACAATCTAGGTCACTTAAAGAAATGTATTGTCTCAGAGTTTTGGAGGTTAAAAGTCCAAATTCAAGATGTTAGCAGGGCCACGTTCCTTCTATAATTGTAGAGGAGGGTCCTTCCTTGCATGTTCCTAGATTTGGCTGGTTTGCCGACAATCCTTGATGTTCCTTGGTTTGCAGCTGCATTGCTCCAGTCCCTGCCACACTCATCACAAGCAGTCTCCTTATGTCTTTGTCTTTCCATCCTACAAGGACACCAGTCACATTGGATTAGGGGCCCACCCTTTTTTGGTATGACCTGGTCTTAACAAATTATATTCACAATGACCCTATTTCCAAAGAAGGTCACATTGTGAGGTACCAGAGATTAGAGCTTCAGTGTATCCTTTTGGGGGATGGACACAATTCAACCCATAGCAAGAAAAAGGAATGCCAGGAAAAAGGCTGTTGGGTTTCCTCCAACACATACTCAACCTTCGTGCTAGATGCTTGGGAAATACAGACACAAAGGCCAAGTGCCTCCTTCAAAGATACCCATTCTAGCAGGTAACGGGCAGTTTTCATTTGCCCCTCCTGATCCAGTCGCCACCCTTTTCTACTCTACTCTGTCAGGGAGGCAGGCCTCTATAGACCACATTGACTGGGTCCCCTCACCATGGGGCCCCAAGGGTGTGGGCAGTGAGAAACGAGGAGTATATCTCGTTTCCTCCCTGTTGAGTTGCAGAGAGTGGTGGCCCTTTGCTACAGCCCATTTCCAGTGGCTTGGCCCCTCCCCTTCTCCTTCAGGCCTAGGGTGGTAGAAGCCTCCCACTGTATCTAGTCCTTATGTGTCTTGTCATCCTTGTGGCCATTTTCAAAAACTCTGTGCAAACCTTTGTAAACAGGTCCTTTATTAATCTCCCCTCAATCACCTCTTTGTACTATGCCATGTGTTTTCATTAGGGCCCTGGTGATGTTCCAGGCTCAGGTTAGTAGCCCACAGTAGCCACATCTCCTGTACTGGTCCCCATCATGCCCAGCAGCATTGCCCACAAAGAGGCAACCATCTGCCAGAATAGCCAAGTCTTGATCACACTGGACTTCAATTAGACAGACCTGAGTGTGAGTCCCAGCTCCACTGCTATCCAGCTGTATAACCTTCAGCAAGTCACTTAGACCCCTTGTCTCATGCCCAACCATCCATTAAATGAAGCTAACAACATTAATGTCAACAAGACATTTGTATGAACCAATGAAATGTTATTCACCAAGCACTTCCTATAGCCTCTGCCAAGCCATAGTTGGTACTCAAGTAGAAGTCATTGTGACACTGCATGTTTGGACCTGGCAGAGCCTCCCATGGGCTCGAGGGTTGGAACCTGTGAGTATCAAACCCTAAAGCCCATTTTGAAGGGTGAGTTTTTGCTCCACCCAACCCTGGTAGCCTTAGTTGATTGAGAAGCCACACTTAGTTCTCCAGCCACACTCCAATTTCTCCTCAGCCACCTCTGCCCAACCACAGACAGAGATACTTGTTGGAGCTTCCTTCTCCCCACTGTATGTGGGGGGCCTGGGATGGGGACGCAGCCTCAGCAAGGGCACTAAATTCCTGTCCTGCAAGCTGCTCCTGAAGCCCAGCTTGAATGGAAGCTCCAGCTGGGCCTGAGTGATGGGGAAGCCAATAAGAAGGAACCCATAGAGCCACATGGCCCCCCTGCCCCCAGACACACACTCAGGCCCAAGAAGCAGCTCTACACTTGTCTTAGGTTCAGCACCCCCTCAGTGTCCTGGTGCTTAGTCAGAGGACATAAGGCTGGAGTTTAAGGGGCTCCAGTCCCTGGCTCTGCTCTGGATGAATGGCCACATTCCAAAGCCAGTGCTCCCAGAACTTCCCCCTTCCCATGGTGGCACTGAGCAGTGGGTTCCCTTCCTATCTACTGTCTCATGTGCCACCAAAGAATGTTCCCTCTGGTGAGGCCACTGAGAACTTCAGACAAGAGTCTCTCCTTGTGTCCATAGCCCTTGGGAAGGGGGTCAGCAAGCAGTTCCACCATCCTTTGAGTTTTCCAAAGGGGCCAAGTTCGGGGTAGCCCATCTGAATGAAGGCAGAGTGACCACAGTGTCTGTCCTGACCCTTCTAGATGACATGCCACCAATCTTCCTGATGGGTTCATCCTTTACAGTGAAAGGATTTCAATAGTACTCTTGCCTAACTGGAGGGGAAAGCACCATTCTGGGCTCTGCCCTCAGGAGATTTTTGTCCAGCACCCCTTCCAGGGGTCTCTGCCTCCAAAGGTGGCCTGGGGCCCCCTCACCTCAACCCACACCCTTAGCACAACTTCTCCCGTCTCCATGTGTTTACTGATGGAGAAGGGCCCAGTTGACGCAAAGGCTGGGAGCTGCTCTCCAATAAAGGAGAAAAGGTGAGCAAGAGAGACTAACACAGGAACAGGAAAGAAGGGAGATGGAAAGCCTTCCACTTGGGGTACAAATCCCAAACAGCCAGTTTGTTTGTCAAGATTCCTTCTTCTTCAAGCTCAGTTCCCTTTCCCATCCTGATATCTGTAATCTCTCATCTTTTAAGATGGCCAGGCACCTTCTCAGATCCACGTGTGTCTTTCCTAGGTCTGAAAATATCCTGCAGCCAGAGAACCAACAAGAAACTCGTCTCACCCACCCTGGCTGGGGATCTCCAGACCGCTCCAGGATCCAACGTCTACAGGCCGACACCAAACTGGCAGACCATGTTAGTGGGCACAGGTGGAGCTGACCTCGAGGTTGGGTTCCGGCCCAGGGTAAGCTGCTGCCCACCCTGCCCACTCCTGGGCCTTTAACCAGACCTGCAACCAAGCTCCTTCCTGGGCCCTCACCTCCTCCTGACCCAGATGGCTCCCCAACAACTCGGGCACGCCTTTCTGCCCAATCCAGCAACAGAGATACAGAGAAGAAAGGGGCAACCAAAGAAAAGAGAACCACACAGGGATGCAGTAGTTCAGGGACATCATTTAAGTCAACACCCCAATATTGATGGTATAGGCCTGACCAGAGCCCGCTGCTGCTCAGTGGTTCACCTATTTGCATTTTTGTGGGGAGAGTCAAGGACCTATTAAAATTGAGAAGCCTGGCATTTTCCAGTCTTCCAGGGCCATGAGCACTAAGGAAGATGAAATCTGTTTGCCCCAGTCACGGTTACAGAGCCATGTGGTGCCATGTCAGTACCAGTGGCCCATGGGTAAGAACCATGCCTAATAAGCTGCTGCCTCCCTCCTGCTCCTCATGGGCACAAAGGGAGAGGGCCTCTCATTTCTGAGAGATGTGGGCACCCAGGGGGCATCAATCACCGTGGAGAAGAGCGGGGAGGAGAGCCCACACGCCCATGCAAAATGACTGTCTGCGGCCCTAATGAAGGCTGGCGATGGATGGTGGACTGGGCTCGTTAATCAGAGGAACAAGCTGCCGCCTGCCTCCCCCCCAGGCCCTCCTGCACCCTCATCCCAGATTGATCTGTGGCACAGTAACTCTCGGATGTCACTGGCAATGGGCTGTGCCCCAAGGGCCCCTGCATGCACTAGCAGCAGCCTAAGGAAGCCAGCACCCCCAGGGGATGGCTGTGGTAGGGGCTTGGGGGTGGGTGTCGGGTGAGGGGCAACCAGTCAGAAAAAGAAAGGGTGGGGACTGGCCAGGCAGGCTGTCATGTTCACCTTGACACATCCTGGGCCAGACTAAGGATGCTGGGTCCCCAGGGGCCACCAGAGCTGAGTGACTCCCTAGAGCTGCTCCACGGTGCACTTCCACCAGGTGCCACACCCTGTGCTGTCACCCTCTTCCAACTGTCTGTCATCTTCATCACCACCACACTGTGGCTGCCACCACCCCTCGGTGCTGTCCTCCCACATAAGACCTCTGCAACCTGCCTCAATTCCTCTCCCCCACTTAGAGGCCTACACTTCCCCCTCTAGAAAGCCTGGCTGGCCTACTGTCGCCCTAAGAATCACCCCCTGGTAGATTGTGTCCTCATCCCACCATGAGTCTCCGTCCCACTCCAGCCCTCCTGCCCTCTCCGGCCCAGCATGGTCCCTCTCACCCCTTCCGAAAGCTGCCTGACCACCCAGCATTGCTCTCTTCCTGCCCCTAGAGATAGCCCATCCCCTCTGGCACCCCAGCTTTGTAGGGCCTGTGTTCTGTGTCCCCCTCTCTGGTGGCCTGGCCTAGCGGCCTTTGCAACAGTGGTGCTGAGTGACATCACTCTCCCCCATGGGCACCCCACACGCAGCGATGCACAGCCATTGCTGGGGGGCGGGTGATAGGCCCAGCCCTGCTGTGAGAATCAAGTCTGGGGGTTCAAAGGTTGCAAGCTGCAAGGCGGCGACCCAGTCACTCTTCCTGCAGGAAGCCTTCTTGATGACTCAAGTCAAAACTCAGTGCAGGTCTCAATCCCTCTGCTTTTTATCACTCTGCCCCTGTTCAATGGAGTTGATTTGTGGTGTGTTGTGGTGTGGCCTTTTTGTCCCAGAGTCCTGACCCTGTCCTGCTGTACTGAATGGCCACTGTTAACTGTACAGAGGGTAGAAGGGAGCAGACCCATGAGAAGAGAGTTTACCAGGGGAATGGCTCACCCTTGGCTGTGAGATCATAGTTCTTGCCTCCGCTAGCTGCTAGGCTGTGGGTAGAGTGTGGATGGGGTGACGCTCCAGGCCACTCTAACTGTCCCTCTAATGCCACAGATACCTCCGGGAATAGGACTTCTGTCACCCCTTATCTACTTGTCAGGGAATGCCTATCCAGCCCTGCCTGTTACTCACACTCCTAAAGCCTCTCTATCATCGCCAAGACATCTGGAGAGAGCCTGGGAAGACTTTTATTTGTGTTCCCCAGTCAATAGCATGGACCGGCTTCTGGGATCCAGAATTTCCTGAGGCCCCCAACAGTCTCGATGCCATGACTGTCTTCCCGGAGCCTTGTACGAGCCTTGTAAAATGCTCGCAGTGTATGCCTTGTGCAAAAATGTCTCCAGAGGGATTTGAAGGTCCAGGCAAGGCTCCCTTTATGGCCTGAGAGGGGTCCCGCTGGGTTCCCACAGCTTGGGGCAAGCAAGCCTGGTGGCTGGAGTCCAGCTGCCCTCCTCTGACTGTGAGCTTCTGATCCAGGCAGGAGCTGTCACACCCCCACAGCTATCAGGGCTTTAAGTTGATAGCTTAGGGGACTAGATGAGTTCTCCACCACAACATGGACACACCAGGCCCTAGGACAGCAGCACTCTTAGCTACAGATGATATGTTTTATAGAATTGTTCTTATCTGACAAGCAGCTAACGTAGCATGGGGAGAAGGGAGGCCCTCTACCCATCAGTCTGACAGTGGAAATAGACATGCAACTGCTGATCTCAGCTCCAGCCTTGGTTGTGCTATTAGAATGTGGCCTAAGCCTGGACTGTCCTCTTCCCAGTCTCCCTGGTGGACAGAGGCCAGCGGTTGGGGTCAGGCTGATCGTTCCAGGCCTTTCTGTACTGAGGTTATTCCCTGGGTGGAAGCTGAAATGCAGCTCCTGGTCTCCTAACAGTGGGAAGTTGGGAACTATCTGAAGTCTCCTCCTCCTTTTCAATACTCAAGGAATGCTCAATACTCAAGTTCATCAACTTGGTCTTGCGTTCTCCCTGCTGGGTTGGGCCAAAAGTTTCCTCGAGGGGTTAGAGACTCTAGACCTATCTTGGTTTTCTGGCCAAAAGAACAGGCTTCAGGAAAAAAAGTGACATCTGCAGCTCTCTTCCTTCTGAACTGAGAAAAGATCAAGTTCACTGGCTTCCAGATCTGGAGCTCTGTCCCATGTCTTTCAGGTTGAACTTGAAGACTGGTACAAACTTCAAGTGCCCATTCACATCACTTCTTATCAAAATGCAGCAAGGAATAGGCCCCAAATCTGAGCACTACTCTCGATTCAGAACCTCTCAAGGTTTAAAAAAGCCCCAGAGGTTTCATATACTCTTCCATACCAAGATTGGGCCTCAGTTATAGCACTTTCACCAGTTATTATTCAGTTTCTGCTTGCATACCACCAAAAACGAGGCACTTCCCACCTTTTCCAGCGGGCTGCTTTCTTACCAGATGGCCTCAACAGTCAAAAGTCTGGCTTCTTGAGATTTCCTCTCTTTGGCCCTTGTCCTCCTGAAAGTGCCCCCCCCCACCCCCCCAAAACCAACTGTTTTCCTTTCTCCATGGCAGCTTTCAGGTTGTGAGGAGAGCAGGTCCTTCTGAGTTCTTCTTTCCTAGTCCACACAGCCCTGGTTCCAGCAGCTCTTCTTCAGGTCCCCACCTTGTCTGTGCTGTTTTTTGATTGGTAAGCATCTACTGCGGAGCTCATGGGCTCTGCATGGTCTGAGCAGCACAGGTAAGGGACAGGGACTGTCACCTCTCTGGTGAACACATCCTACTTCTCCCTTAATCTCCTAATTGATTCCATTTATGAATCTGAACAAGCATGCCAGGGTCTTCCTGGGAGAAATATGGCTCCTTAGAATCAGGCTTTATCCCCAGGACTTGAAGGTTACTGACAAGGAGGTCATTTACCTGTGGTGGGTGCTCTTCCTCCTGGCCCTTACCTACCTCCTCCTGGCACTCCGCACTCCTCTCTCCTCCTTCCTCAACCCTCATGCCTCTTCCCTTCTTATTTCCACTGTCTCCCTTCTCCTCCCTCTTTGTGCTCTGGTTGCTGCTTAACAGGGTGTTTCTGGGATGAATAGTGTTTTCAGCCCTGGATGGAAATACATCCGGTCTTTCCCAGCCCACCCGTATCCTCACCAGGCTGGTGGGGTTCTGTGGAGAGCTGGGTCCAGACAATGGGCCAGTGGATTCACTTGAGAACTCACAAAAGCTGCATTTCCCTTCACACAGTGCCGACTGACAGGCCCAGGGAGCAAATCTCCTTCCCTGCACACTGCCCACATGGGATGCTGTGGGGCTATGGGCCTTGTGCAGTGAGGTTGGAACCAACAAAAAGTGTAGTTGGAGCTCACAGAGCCATAGAGACCCAGAGGCCTGGCAAGGCCCCTACTCCACACATCAATGGGAAATAAGAGCACCTCTATCCCTGACACACTGAAACCTCTAGATGCACATGCAGAAGGCCTGATATCTTGTGTTTGGAATCTAAGAGATGATGACTTGCAACAGGGAAAATGTGTAGCTCACTGCACCATGGGCTTTCTAAGGGTAGAAACGGTGCCCAGGTGAAGGTCAAACACACAGCACTGGCCCATACATGTCCTCTGCAAGAACAGTGAACGAGTCCATGGCCAAATCAGTGAGGGAATAAGACCCTAGCAAAGCCAGAGTAGTAGGCCTAGCAAAGCATGGGTGTGGACAGTTGTTCTTTGCTTCCTAGGCAGATTCAACTGGTGACGTCTAAATGTGGACATGTTTCAAGACTTCTATTGATTGTTAAAGTGAGTAATACAACCAAGTATACATTCTTTCTTATAGGATGCCTATTCTCTTTACCTTTTCTTCATTTCCTTCACTAGAACCCACTGGCTGGCTTTCTTGGGAGGGAGGGGATCACCTTTTCCCTACTTTGTTAGTTACTCTGACTGTATGAAACACATTGTAATGATGATAATGGTAAATAGCAAAGCAACGGTGTCCATCCTGAAAGACCCCTTGATGTTGTGATTCAAGTTCACATCTCAGGAAAATAATAGAATTGTCAGAAACAACTGAACTGTCTTCTTTATGTTTCACTAAGCTTTTTGGCCCACCTGCCCTTCCTTTAGATAAATGATACAAAGCTTTACCTTCCAGCAGAGGAAAACACACACCTTCCTCCTTTAAAAGGGCTCCTACCTAGCAGCCATGATCCAGCTAAAAGAGCACTAGAGTTGAAATAAAAGAGACATGAGGTCTAATCCAGACAGTGTGATAACAGCAGTGTGACCTTGGGAAACCTACATATTCTCTCTGAGACCCGGATTCCTCATCAGTAACATGTGTGCAATATACAGATTAAATGCAATGCCATTTGCAAAGTGTCTATTACTGTACCTGGCTCATACTAACCACTCATCGATGTTATCTATTACTATTTCTTAGTATTTGGATAAAAACTTAAGACACAAGCCCTGACTGGTGTGGCTTACAGTTGGGCATCATCCTGCAGGGCAAAAGATCACCAGCTTGATTCCCAATAAGTACACGTGCCTGGGTGTAGGTTTAGTCTCTGGGTAGGGCTCTTGAGAGAGGTGGCCGATCCATATTTCTCTCTCAAATCAATGTTTCTCTCCAGCTCTTTCTCTCTCCCTTTCTCTCTCTCTAAAAATAAATAAAATCTTCAAAAAAAATTAAGACATATGCTTTTTGTGAAGAGTATGTGGTCTGTGCCTAAATTCAGTTTTTGGCATATGGATGTCCAGTTGTTCCAGCACCATTTGTTGGAGAGACTATCTTTGCTTCACTGCATTGCCTTTCCTTCTTCGACAAAGGTTGGTTGTGAGCCTATTACTGAGTTCTCTCTTCTGCTCCATTGATCTGTTTTTCTATTCTTTTGCCAACATCACACTCATGATTACTGTAGCTTTATAGTAAGTTTCAAAGTCAGGTAATATCAGTTTCAAGTTTATTCTCCTTCTTCAATATTGTGTAGGCTATTCAGGGTCTTTTGCCTCTCTATATAAACTTTAGAATCAATTTGTTTACATCCATAAAATAACTTGCTGGGGTTTTTATTGGGATTGCATTAAATCTATAGATCAAGTTAGGAAGCACTGACATCTTGACAATATTGAATCTTCCTATCCATGAATAATGGAATGCCTCCATTTGTTTAGTTTTTCTTTAATTTCATTCATGAGAGTTTTGCAGTTTTCTTTATGTAGATCTCATACATATTTTGTTAAACCTATACTAAAGTATTTCATTTGTGTGTGTGTGTGTGTGTATGTGGGGGGTGTTAACATATGCTTTTTATAAATAGCCCTTAGAGTTTATAAAATGTTTTCATAGGCATTATCACATATTCAGAAGACTATTAAGACAGACATGTGCCCTACAATGGAACGGGTCTTGGCTTGTATTCTCTTGACATCTACAGGTGATATACCATCTTGGCTAAGATGGAACACCATTCTAGGGAAGTTTTCCAGTCTGCCAGGAGCACACCCCTCCAGGTGGCCTTAATTTGTCACTGGCCCTCCACAGTAGCTGGGCTGCTACGATGTGCATTATGATGGTCTACACTAGTGGTCAGCAAACTTTCTGTCAAGGGCCAGAGAGCAGATAGTTTAGGTATTATGAGCTATAAGGTCTCTGTTGCAACTATTCAAGTCTACCATTGTCACTGAAGCATGATAATAGGCAGCAGGCTGGACCCCTCGCCTAGACAGGCAAGGGTTCTGGCCTGGATGAATATGTTTACAGATTCTTTCCAATGATATTTAAAATACTCTGTGTAATTTTTGATCACCTAATTCATAATTTTAGCATACAATAGTAGAATACCCTTTCAGGTATCAACACACCTATTCATTTCTGCAGAAGCCTGTATGGCCTTCACAACACCAGAAAGACACCAGCTGGGACCTGGAGATAATGAGTAAACAAAAACAAAATTAAATAACGTTTGCCTCTACAGGCAATCTAGGCAAAGTGCACCTATGGAAGATGACTGGCCAGATTCAGGTCTATGATGCCATCCTCTTGGGCTAGCTGGTTTCTACCAGAGTTGGGAGGGAATTTGAGTCCTTCCTGTGAACGTGACCTTATTTGGAAATAGGGTATTTGGTGATGTAATCAGGTTAAGTTTCTCAAGATGATATCATCTTGAATTTAGGATGGGTCTTAAATCCAATGACTGGTGTTCTTATTAAAGAAAGATTTGACACCCAGAGATACACAGAAGGAGGGTCACATGAAGACAGAGACAGAGATTGAATCTATGTAGCTACCACATAAGAACACCAAGGATTGTCTCAAGTATACCAAAAGTGAGGAGACAGTGACTGAATGGATTCTCCTTCAGAGCTTCCAGAAGGAAGCAACCTTACCAACAGATTGATTTCAGATTTCTGGCCTCTAGAATGGTGAAGGAATAAATATTTGTTTTAAGGTCCCAGTTTGCAGTGATTATAGCAGTCATAGGAAGCTAATCCAGCAGGAAATGGGGTATTTGCCCCCACACTCTGACACCAAGGGCATGGTCTATCTCATGCTATCTCCTCAACCCCATGTACATCATAAAAACTCATTCGTGTACTTGGTACACGGATGGCCAGGGATGCCTGAGGCCCTGAGCAGACCCAATAGTGGGCAAGTGGTGGGCAGTCGGCTGGCCATGGCTCTGGTTTGAAAGCTATGGAGCTCTCTGGCTTGGCTTATGGGGTTCTGAGTTCAGGTACACTGGGGAAGTGACATGAGGAAATATGGAAAATGACAGCAAAGATTGGAGAGTCAGCTGGGAGGAGTGGCCAGGTTCTTGAAAAGCTATAATCCTGGGGCTTGTGACTATGCTGAGAAATGCCCTTCCTCACCTCAATATCCAAAAGAATCCTTGGAACTAATGGACATAGAACACTGGGGCCCTATGGAGGAGAGAGGGACAGGTGCCTCGAGTGGTCAGGGAAGACTTCCTATAGAAGGCAGACTATAGGAACAGCTTGGATCATGCAAAGAACTTGGGTGGGAGAAGAAATGAAAGGATTGAAAGCTTTAGAGCAATGTTTCCCAAAGGGTCATCTGTGGAACTGAGGAGACAGAATAGATATTTCAAGGGAAAAAGAACTTGTGTAGTCAAATTATATAGGAAACTTAGTTAAACCAGTGTCCTTACTACAAGATTCTTCAGAGTGAGGGTAAAGGGGTGAACTAAGAAGAGGGGCTCCAGGAACAGATGCAATCCTTAGTAGCTGCCATTGGACAAGTACTCTGGCTGCCAAAGTGAGGGAGAGAAAAGGGACAGTGGAAAGTGTGGCTAGGGCAGATCTAGGTTGGTGTCAGCTTGCAAAACACAGGGTCAGCCCTCACCATTTCTCAACCTTCCACCCATGTGGCTCAGGAGCTGTGTATGAAGCACAGGGCACTTAGGTCTGCACTGGAGTCACATCTAGTTTAATACCAGGGGGCAAAAGACCCTCCCACATGAACACAAGTACTGCCGTGTCTTCTCTGGTGAGGTGGGAAATTTCCTAATGAGAAAAGGAGGCAAGATGACAGGCTAAGGCTGTGTTCACCTTCGTTTTATATCCTTTAAGGTGAGCTTAATGACATGTTCCACTTTGGTACTAAGGAGCCCATCAATCCCGATGTGGTTCATTCTCAGCTTGTTCCTCAGCTGATCTGCTCTTCAAACTGTGCCCATTTCAAGAGAAGGCTGCAGAAAGTAGAACAGGTGAGAGGCAACCCAAGCCTAGGGTAGCCTTTTCACCAGTCTCCGAGCCCAGCTCAGTTCTCCCCATCCTCAGAGCAGCATCTACTCCAAAGATCCCTGATTGCCAGCATCTTAGATCTCTGGAATTATCACCCTAGCCCTGGCCAGGGCAGTTGCCCAGGCAGTAGAGTATGCTAGGCCCACAAGTCACATGCCTGGCTCTATAAAGCAGGCTGGCTCTACTCCTATCCCTGTCCTCTGCACCCACCTAAGCATCTTTACCCAGCAGGTGTTCTCTATAGATGTGCTGAACCAATGGATAAAGCACATGTAGTTTCCCAAAGCAGAGCTCTGCCCTCCAAACTAGGCTGTCATTGGCTGGGCAACCAAGAAAGCCTAGAGTGACAACTGGAGTGCTTGACATATGGAGGGTGACTGAGAGGGCAAGGTGAGGCCATGGCTGCAGTGGGCAGGATGCACCATCAGCCTAATCAACCAGCAGATTCTGCAAATCCACAGAAATAAAATATGTTGGCTTCCCAGAAAGGCTCCTGGAGCTCCCACAGCCTGCGCTTTTGATAACTCCAAAGAGGAAAATTGAAAGAAGATCATCCCCTCTGACTTCTCAACCTCCTTCTGCAACTTACCGGAGCATTAGAAATGGGACCCTCCCCAAGGGATGAGGACTTTGTGCAGTTGTTGAAGAATCAGGCACACACTGGGTTTCACCTCCCCACCACCCGGCAACTTTCACCTCCATGTGGCCGGAGGGACTGCCCCTGGTGATCACTACTTTTGTTGGACAGATCTGGCTCCTACAGAAATCATTTTCCTTTAAATGCAGCCCCGAGACTGAAGTTTGGGCATCTGCCACCCCAGGCAAGGCACTGACCCCCAAAGGCCTGGGTTAAAGCAGAGAGGTGGACAACCTCAGCATAGGGGACCAAAACTAGCAGCTTTTTGTCAGAAATACACTGTAAATGGCTTTCAGACCAGCTAAACTTTAGCAACCTGTACAAACACTATATTTAGATGCTTTAAAGCAATGTTTGAAGTTTGTGTTCTCCAAATTCTTAGAGATATCTTCCCCGACTACCTCACAAATGAGATCAGGTGTGGAACCCACCTCCTCACTCCCACCCTCGGGATCCACAGAGCTGAGCTTCAGTGTCACAGCCCCTCTGTTGGGAGATACTTCTCCCAACTATGACCTTTCCCCAAGAAAAGCATCCCAACCAACCACTAGCTCTGCAAATGTGAAGGCCCGGCACCATGGGCCCTCCTCCCAGCAGGCTTTAGGGGACATCTCACCCCTCCTTGTGGTGTCACCTGTGTGCTGAAGAGCGTGCTTATCACCCCTGGACCCCAACAGCTGCCTTCCTTCACAAACGGCCTCCAAGAAGGAGGAAGGGACTGTGTCCCTTAAACAGAAAAGAATATTTTGAGCCGAGAATTAACAGCAAATTAAACTGGTTTCATTGTACTCATTCATGCACAAAATGCGTGTAGGAGTTAAGTGAAGAAAAAAACCAAACAGGCGATGCTTGGTGATAATCAGAGGGCAGAATCCAGCCGCAGAAGAAAATGGTCACACAGGGGAGGAAGGCGCCGTGTGCAGTAAGGGCTCCTAATTGGTCAGAAACACTCACTATTGCTCCTTATCACACCCAGGCTGGGAGCCCCCATGGGGCTGGGAGGTCTCTCCAGCTCCTTTCAGCTGCATCCAAGCCCATTACAGGGGGACACACCCTCTCAAAACTGCCCAGGTGACTGCCCCCCTCCTGAGAACGGTGCTGGGTCCTGGAGCAGGAACCCCTGCTTGACTGCCTCTGCACCCTTAAGCAAAAATGTTATAGCAACAACCAATTAGGGCCATCGTCCTTCAGTCTTCTTCCTTTGGGGGCATATTTATTTGGTTACGGTGGTGTCACAGCGAAGTAGCTCAGCCTGGGAGGAACCTACGAGCCAGCCCATCAGTCTCCTGCGGGTTCATCAAGACCCAGGAAGAGCGGCGGCAAAATAATAACCAGCTTTAGGACAATGAACAATTTTAAACAACCCCACAAATCTCTTTTCTGCCAACGCTTCCTGGTTAATGTGTTATCTGATTCCCATCTCTGGTGGGTGCCCAGGCCCCTCCCTTTGCAGAGGTCTCACCCCTTCCTCCCTGGAAAGAAATGTGGTACAGTGCACACAGCCCACGCTGGGGAGGGGCAGAGCAGGGGTAGGGCCTGTGAGCAGACAGTGAGAGGACCCGGAACTACAGCCCTCAGGACCTCCTGCCAGGTGATTCTCAGAAAGGGCAACAATGATCCTACACAAATTCATGTTTAATCGAAAGGGACATTACTAAACACACCAATGTTCACTGTGCATACTGACACACCCAAACACTCAGAGAAAGCTGGGCCTTCTCTCCTGGTTACTCTGCCAAAAAGGCCAGGGAGGATGGACATGAGGACCACAAATAGGGCGGATGGCTCCTCCCTGCCCCTCGCCTCCTCTCCACACTCACGAATAGTACCCATCTCAGCAGCCAGACACACAAGCTGCAGGGGCGCCTGGAAGGAGGAACCCAGCCTGAAGCCCCAAGGAGGCTGCTCAGAGCCTCACCTGCCTCAAACACCTCCCACAAGGCATGTGGTCACCCCAGTTTGGCACAGGGCAACCCAGAGCTTCCAGTGGAATGCCTGCACTTCTATTTCTACTTCTCTTTAATACATAAAGAAAGACAGAAGAAAAAACAGCTTCGGTCATATCAAATATACAAATAGCCTCCAGTACCATCACGTGGCTATGGGTGGGGGTCAGGTGTCAGGTAGTATCCGAGGTGTCCTGAGAGATGCATGGGAGGCCAGCATGCAGGAAAGTAGCTAGAATACCCTCATTCTGTTCATTTTCAACATAATATATTACTGTAGTTTATAGATGCCAGGTGAAAAGCAGTTACAGGTTATACTATCAGGTTCATACCAAACGAACCCTTACAAAAATGGAACAAACAAATGGCTTTAAAAGCCCCTGAAAAGAATGCACAAGATGAACCATTCCAATATTGCATGTGTAAACAAAACCCATGAGCCTGAGGTTTCAGATACCTGTCCTACACCTAGTGACAACTCTTCACCAGCCACACAAAGAGCTAAGAGCCATATGAGTCTAATCAGATCTGACAAGAAATTGTCCGAAAACATCAAATAATCAAGAAGACTATTTGAAAAATGAATACACTATCCACTATCATTAATGATGAACCTCTCTCTTGGTATATATTTTGCCTTACTATACCAGCTTTAAAAACCACTTGAATCACAGGAAGATATTTTAAAATATTGTTTATTTTATCTTTATGTTTTTTTAATAATTATATTTCATGCCACATATTAAAATGCACAGACTATATTAGTACAGTAGCACACACATACTCACCAAATACATAAATCTGTAAGTACTGGGATACATTCTCGGTTTGAGGTTCCTACCCTCACCCCATCTTAATGGTTGGGCACCAGACTTGTGCCAGAGACTTGAGTCAAAAGTCTGGACTCCTGGCTCCCCTCTCTCACCTGCTCTGTCTATAGTCTCTTCTCTGTGTCTACTCTCTCAAGACCTTACAATAAGATTTCCCCACTGCCATCACCCCATCCAGGCCAGCCCCTCTCTCCTGGAAAACTGCAGCAGCTCCTCACAGCTGTCTCACTCCCTTTCTTATACCTCCCCAATCCATTTTCAAACTTGCAGAGAGGTCAGATTTACTAAAGTGAAAATCTGATCATCTCTCTTTCTGACCCAAAAGTTTCAATAGCTTCTAATAGATCTTAAGAAAAGTCCAAGCTCCTTCCCCCTTTTCCTCCCCATTGTCATGGTTGTCACTATCATCACTGTCATCATCATCATCATCATCTTCATCAATAGCATCTATTGAACCCCTTCTGTGCCAGGCGCTGGTACTGAAAGTTCCGCATCCAGTTTCTTTTGATTCCCACAATCCCTCTATGAGGTAATCACAGGCATTGTGCACTGTACAGGTGAGGACTAAAGAGGTTACAAGAGCATCCAAGTTCCTGCAGCCCTGCTCTGCCTCCACTTCCTACCCCAGCCCCCTTTCATGCAACCTTGTCACCAACCTTCCAGCTCATCAGAATGTTCTCAGTGTTGACATGCCTTCTCGTACTCTCAAACTCTTTTTTTAACTTTCCTTTTTTAAAAAATACTTAATTCTCACCCAAGGACATGTTTATTGATTTTTAGAGAGAGAAAGAGAAATATCGATCAGTTGCCTCTCATGCACACCCCATTTAAACCTGCAACCTAGGTATGTACCCCAACCTGGAATTGAACCCACAACCTACTGGTGAATGGGATGATGCCCCATCAACTGAGCCACTTGGCCAGAGCTTACTCCCAAGCCTACAGGACATCCAGAGGACCGAGAAGCACACTGATACCATAGGGTTATGATCAGCAAAATCCAGACTGTGAAACTGTACAAAAGCATAACCCAGTTAATTCAACAAATACATTACAACCCACAGATTAGAAAAGACTGAGAGACAAGCCAACCAAATGTAATGTGTGGATCTTGTTACATATGAGGAAATGATATTTGATAATACTAAGGAGTGTGTGTTAGTTTTTTTAGATATGATGATGGTATTGTGGTTATGTTAAAAAATGAAAATATGGACTTATATATGTCAAAAATGTAAATTATGTTTATCAAAATTATGATAAATTAAAAAAAGATGAAAGCATTTTTATAAACAAGTTGTCTTCCCCAAGTGCCTAAGCATGAATAAGGTACTTGTATGAGCTCTCAAAGAATTCCCAAAATTTCCCATCAGACCAGTCATCATACTTTCAAGTAACAATTCCATTAATGCCAATCTTCCCCATGCAACTACAAAACTGTAAGCTGAGTGAGGCCTGACATGTGCCTCTTGGTTCAGTGTTGGGTCTTTCAGATACACGTGTGCACACACACATACATACACACACATCAATCCCCCCAACACCTACACATATCTGGAAGTACCTATAGCCCCATCCAAGTACAGTCCACATACACACTTGCCCTCATGCTCCCACATGTTCTTCCCAACTCTACCTCCCCGAGGCCCCATGAGCCTGAGCAAGAGGAAGAAACCCCAAGACATCCCAGGGCTCCTCAGTCCAGAGTGTGCTTGAAACGCCCTGATTCTCAAGCTCAAGGTTCTTCTCCCCTCCACACACACTGCTCTCTAAAACCCACCCTATTCGCACACCACTGTCTTGTTTCTTGACTACCACTTTCACACTCTTCTTGGTTTAAAATTCTTTTTGAAGTATCATCTCAACTTATAAATAAATGAGCCAGCAAGCACTGTGCTGGGCCCACTGGCAGAGCTAAAGATGTTAATGGCAAGATCCATGCTACCAAAGGTGTTGGCTTCTCAGCCAGAATGGTCTCCATTACATGTCTGAGCACCTACTATGTGCTTTACTTGCATCATCTCTCATGATTCCCACAGCAGACTATGGGGATTGGCTCAGCTCTATTATCACATTTCTAGAGGAAGTGTAACTAAGGCTCAAAGAAGAGAAAGACTCAGAACATACTGCACCCAGAACCCAACGAAGTTCTCCCTACTCTAACCCCAAAGTCCATCCACCTAGGATGGTTTTATCAGCCTAGATACCAGTGGCCACCATGACCCACTACGTCCTGCACTCGTGGCCTGAAGCAGAGCTCTGGGCCCATTTGCTTCCCTATCGCCTTGCCAACTCAGCAGGAGTAATCATGACCCCTGTCCTTGCCTCTGCAGTGCTTCTGCTTAGATAATCCCCCTCCTCAATAAACTTAAAATCTAATGTGTGTTTCGGTGATTGAAAACAGAAGAGATCAACTTTAGGATTAATACACACTACCTTTGGAAAAATACTTGTTCTGTCTGATGGATGGGGTGCTTAAGCTGAGGCTTAACACATGAGTAGGAGTATGCTAGTCAAAGATGCATGGAACAGCATTTTAAGCAGAGGGAACAGCAAAGACAAAGGCACTGAAGCACGCAAGAGTGGGATCCAATGTAGGATCTAAGGGGCACTGACAAATGTGAATAGGTATCCCAGGCAAGTGATAGATGCAGTCTCACTCCCTGCCTAGAATACCCAGCAAAAATGTTCCATAGTTCTTGGGTCCATGGCTGAGGAAGAAGGAGTAGCAGGAGGAGGAAGAGCAGGAGGATAAGGAGGAAGGGGTAAAGGGAGAAAGAGGAAGAGTAAATTAACCTCATGTATCAAGGGTCCATGCACCTCAAATGGTTTGAAGAGTTCATTATCACCTCCTCTTGTCCTCTGCCCCAGTGACCAGCACACTGGGAAATTAAGAAAACTGGAACTGCTAAATATATCTTTGCTGGGAGACCATCACATGATATCCTCCAGACCATGCTGCTCTGTACAGTGTCCTCCGCCCCCACTCCGTCAGAGGACAAAATCAGAGTTCTGTGCGCTGCTGGGCTGAGCCTGAAGCTGGCACCCCGCATAAGCAGCACTACATACACTGCCTTCCTACAACAAAGGGGAACATCACGGTGGTCCCAGGGGCTGGATGGAGGCTGAGCTCCCACCTCCGGAGAAACCCTGGAAGTTCTCAGCTTGGAAATGAAATGACACACGCAAGAGGGCAGACAGTTCCACTCCTGAGCAGTAGCTGTTTCCTTAATAAGCACACAGAGCCCACACAGACACTGCTCTGCTCCACAGATGGTGCCTAGAAAACACAAAATCACTTCCAAACTCCAGATTGTGCTGAAGCCTCCTATCACCTGCTAGCATGCATACTCTGCCGTCACTTGCCCGGAGTCTCCTGGGACCCAGGGCTGACCTGTCAGCAACTAGAGCAAGAAGCCAAATCGGTGCCATTCAGTGGGGGTCAATTTTTAGATGATGGGGTCAGCGGGAAGGAGGATCCAGCAGAGGCTGGGCTGGAAATCCTGCAGCAGAGGCTTCTTCTCCCTGTAGGCCTGCCATCAGCCCTCATGCCAAAGTGGTCGAGTCAGTTTCCCATATGAAAATGGGGCTGTTAATGAAGCCCCTAAACAGGGATGATACTTGGAGTCATGAGATGCTGATGTGAAAGAGTAATGTAGTTGACAGGCTGGGATGACAAAGTACCTGGCCCATGTGCAGCCATACCTCTAGCAGACACTGGCAATGACTTAGGCACATTCATCCACCAACTCATCCTCAGCACAGACCCCCCCCCCCTTCAATGCCAAGGACACGCCAATCCATGCCAGCTGGCACAGGAGAGAACATCAATTTGCCTTCTCACGATTAATCAGGGCAGCCCTGAATCCTTGAGGAATGTAATGGTGAAGGGCGGGAGTGTCACAGCCTTGGACCATGGTCCACGTGCAGTTTGGGCTCTAGGAGAAGAGACACTGTCTGTGGAAGGGACACGACATCCCCTCCCTTCGTCAGGACACAGAGACCCAGCTGTCAAGCAGAAAGAAGGCCCCACCACGGAAGAAGAGGAGACGAAAGACTATTAAGGCTGGTGTTCCAAACCCACTCCACTCTTTCACAGCCAATCCCAAGGTTTCGAAGCCAGGATGGAAAATGGTCTATGGTGAGCAATAAAGTTGGAAGTGATCCTTCATCCATCATTCCTTCCATGAGTCAGCCAACAGTGCAAAGGAAGCATGGGAGTTGGTTCCTTCTGAGCTGGTGGTCAGGGGAGGCCACCCAGAGGAAAAAACTCTCTGAGTTCTGGATGAGTTGTGTTCTCAAAAAGACTGGCAGGAAAGGCAATCTGGGGAAAGGAAGCCAACGGTGGTTGGAAAGGAAGCCACAGGTGGACACACCTGTGGTTGACGGCCACCTTAGGGGACCTGTGGGACCCCACCACTCTGCTCCATCGGTCTGCATTAGCAGTGGTGGCCCCTCTCTTTAGCTTCCCTCCCTCTCTGCCTTCATCCTGAGACCTGGGGGTTAGGAAGTGGCTGGGGTTGGGGCTTCCCTCCCTGAATGACGCTGTGGCTCCTCATGGCTCTCCAGGCCAAAAAGAGGCCGGAATCTTCCAGACTCCTAAGGATGATGGGCCAAGAGAAAATGGCTCTATAGGAATAAATATGGTGAAGGGGGCTGGGGTGTGCCCTGGGGCCTGTGTGTCTCCCCTTAAACCTACTTGTGAGAAAGAGGAGTACCTCTGCTCTCACTTTTTCAGGAAGGGCTAGAGTTCCCCTCCTATCACCGGTGTCCTGGTGCCCCCACTTTCTCACAGCCCCCTGGTGATGAGACAGAGACCATGTGAGTTCAGTGACATTCACCAGGAAGGAACTCCCCACCTAGTTTTTTCACCCCATGAGGAGGCTGCGCCACCCACTGACCTTTCATCCCCCTCCAGCCCTTTGACTCTCAAACAGCACCAGGCTCAGGTGGGGCCTGAGCACTGATGACAGCATCAGCTGGCTCTGCCTTTGCATCGCCACCATTGTCAACACCCAACCTGTGCTGCTTTTGAGCACATCTGCATGGATGGGCTGCCCTCTGAGCCTGACACCCTAGGGAACTACTCCTGGTGCACAAAGCACCCAGCAGACTTCAAGGGGAAGGACTGAGCTGGAAGACGCAGACTCTAGGAAGACTGGGCCCGAGACCAGCCTGCACAGGAGCGCACATCTGACAGGAGGAAACCATCAAGTCCTTCAGCAAAAAAACAGGTGAGCAGTGACATGCCAGCAGGGTGGAAATAATGACTGTCATAGTAATAATAGCAATATCCACCACAACAACATCAACTATCATCGGGGGCTGTCAATGTGCCAGGCACGGTCTGTTAGTTCTCAATGACCCTATGAGGCAGGCTCGGTGATCGTCCCCCTTTACTGACAAGAAACACACACCCAGGATACCAGGTTACAGGAGGATAGGCACCAAGGCTGAAGAAAATTGGCTAGAGATGGTCAGTCTCCAGCAGACACAAAGCAAACACAGACTCGGCATCTCAGGACCCTTCAGGACTGTAAGCAGCCTCAGGGTCCGGGTGGTCTGCAGGACATCGCAGAGCTGTTTTTCTTGGCATCAGCATGCCTTACACGTGACCTGGTGAGCCCTGAAAACTCTCATATTTCCATATCTCCCTGGTGATCCCAGGAAGGCTACAACTTTCTGCTATGGGATACATGGGAGAAATCCAGAGGAGGTTGTCCCCAACCCCTACCTCACCTGCAAGCCTTGTATGCCTGTTCCGAAGATATTTAGCAAAGGTTGCAGAAACTAGGGCTAAAAGAGAAAAGCGGAGGGCGGGCTTAGGGAGGGACCCATGAGTCTTTCATTTTGGACTTGAATTGTACCCACTTTCCCTCCCCTGCCCATCAGTTTAAAATACAGAAGATAAACCTGACATGCTTTTCTATTATCAGCCCACCTTCTCTAGCAGTTTGCACTTGAATAGACACTTAAGCTGCCCTTCTTAACATTCCAATGGCTTTTCCTCTCAGGGCTTATAAACGAATTCACTTTTGCTTACATGACTACTAGAAAGATATCTGAGCGTGTTTAGTGGGGAAAGTGCATGTTTTCAGATTCTGTATCTGCACACAAAAGGTCCTAGCACCTTATTTTACTTTTCAGCTTCTCCCAAGCCTAGACAATTTCCACTTCAAAGCTGTGGCTTTTTTAGTTTCTTTGTGGAAAAAATGCATTGGTAACAGTTAAAGATTATTCCCCCAAAGCTCACCCTCTCCCTGCGAGGAATGATGGAAGAACAGGCACTCACTCTCCAACACACCCCTTGTGCACCAGGAACCAAGACCACTCCTGTGTCCATCTGGACCCCCCTGATTCTCTGTCATTGGGCAAAATGTTTAATTGACTGGGCATCCAGCAAGCCAGCAACGGCAAGGTGAAAAGACAAGACAGGGGTGGTTTTTGACCTCGGAGGTCAAGGGTCAAGGGTCAATCTATTCCTGGGGCCAAGCTTGGCTGGATAAAGCAAGGTGGCCCATTTACATACACAGGGCCACAGGGAAGGAGCAGAGACAAGCAGAGGGCATTGGGGACAGACTTCTATTTTGCATTAATTTCCTTTAAATAACACCTTTAAAACCGCAAATGTCTGGAAGAGAGGGAAATGGTTATTAAAGCAGAAGATTTGGCCATGCATTAAAGAGGAAAAAGCCTGTTTCCACAAAGAAGCCCAAGGCTGGAGGCTGTCACTCCTTTCAGATGCTGGAGATTTACTGAACTTCAAACAAGAAACAGAGAGGCCCTAGCACGACAGTTCCTTGTTACCAGAGGCAGAGAAAATAAGAAATGAGAAAGAAAAAGACTGATTAGGAAATAAAACCATCAGAAGGATTCATTTTCTAGAAACAAAGTGCTTGGCTCTTCAACATACTTCTGTGGATCAGAGGTAGCCATTGGAGGAGACAGCGGAAATGTACCTTCCATGGCTGGTGTATTCACAAAATGCTAAACTAAGAATGAATCTTTAAAAAGTCCACTACAGAGAGCACAGGGACAAGGCTGGCTTGTCTGCCACATCGGAGCCCTTGTTCCGAACAGAACTCCCCATCATTATTCCAGAACCTTATTTAATTTGCCAGGACCCCAAGAAAACAAACAAACAAACAACAATCCTGGGTTTCATAAACACAGCTAGACAGGGAGAAGGACAACAATACAAAGAATGTAGACTTTCAGACAAGAAATGAACGGCCAGGTACTACCTGTCCTGGAGGTTAGGGTTGGTTTAGATGACCTCTTAGAAAGCTTCTAGGCTGGGAAGATTCCGTCTTTGCAGTTCTGCTTTGGAAAGTTTTAACTGTATCATTAGAAGGGACCTCTGATGAGAAAACTGAGGCCTGGGAAAGGAAAGAAGAGCAGGAGTGGTAGCCTCGCTGGAGCACAAGGTCCACCCGAAACTGAGGCCCCGTCACCAGTCCACTCTTCCTTCCCTAAGCCATGCCAAGCTGAACTTGCACATGGTAGCGAGGGGAGACCCAGAAGCACCTTGGGATGAAGTCACCAACTTGGTTCAACCAATATGAAGCAAGCCCACATGCACTGGGCCATGGGAGTCTCAAGCTGGAGGAGCAGCTCAGCCCTTATTTTCCAAGACTTTGCTCCAGTGGAGAGAAAAAGCAGCCAGGGCTCAGCTCAGAAGGAGCAGCCACAGTGCACAGGAATAAAGGAGGGGGAATGAGTGGGGAAACAAAGGAAGCAAGTAAAAGAGAAATTTCATACCTCACTGCAAATATCTCCCAACAACAGAGTGGAGAAGGACCTGCCACTCTGCATTTTTCCCTTCACTCGCCAGTACTCAGGGAGCACCAGCTCTTCATATAAATCCCCACCTAACAGGATGGAGCCCAACCTCCAGGCAGTATATGGTCTACAGAGGCAGACATCCTGCAAAGAGTGGTCCAAATACTCACGTGGTGACCCCTGCACTCAGGGAGGGACACAGGAGGATGACAGTGGGTGGTGGAGTCAATAACAGGACCTAGCTTGATATAGAGGATGGAGTGTTTCCTGGAAGAAGTAGGGTTGAGGCTGAGGCTGGAAGGGTGAGCAGAAGAAGCCTGATGAAGAAGGGCGGGTGCTGCATAGGACTCATCAGGCAGAGACAAGGGTGGGTCCGAAGCCCACTTCGGAGCAAGTGAAAGACTAGTGTGTGTGTGTGTGTGTGCGCGCGCGTGTGTGTGTGTGTGTGTGTAGGGAGGTAGTGGGCTCTTGCACTGGAGATAGTGGGGGAGGGAGGAAACCAAGCAGGCTGGGCCTCATAGGCCACATTAAGATGTTCTTTGTTTGAATTTATGGTATGTTTGCTTGTTTTTCTACTTTATTCTCAGTGCAAAGGGAAACCACTGAAGTGTTTGAGGCACAGCAGCCCATGAACGGATTTGTTATTCCTCACTTCAGTTAATGCAGTTGAGATTTATACTCTTCATGTATATTCTGGATGCAAGCAACAAAGATTTTATAGGCCTACACTTGCTAATTATACAACTAATTGTCTGGAAACAGGACACTCTTGAAGCCTCCTGAGGCCACCAGTACCCAGAACTGCACTATGGAGAGGTGGATCATCGTGGGGACATCTTTGGCTATGTTCTTGTAACTTAATTGGTTCTCAGATGGATGACTTGAGATTTTTCATTGTCTCTGGCTAGAAAAAAATAGAGCTAGATTGTGTGTGTGTGTGTGTGCGCGCGCGCACGCGCACATGCCTCTGTGCAGGTTGTATGCATTCTGCATTCTGTTTGCAAGGGGCTTGACCCAGGCTGAACAAATGGTGTTGAACTAGCTGGGGCTCTGCAAAGCAATCCATTTATTATAATTCTGTTGAGAAGAAGCCCAGTAAATCAAAGAGACAACCTGACTGCAAACAAATTACACACCAAGAGATAGGATGGAAGGAGGGAGGGGAGAGCAGAGTGGTGGCCAATTGGGAAAAGTGAGAATAAAAAGGCAGGGCATAGGGAAAGGCAGGGAATAGAGACCTACAGAGATGCCTGGGGTGAGAAAGAAATAAAAACGCAGCCTGATTTGTCCATCAGAAAGAAAAAGGAAAAGGAAAAGGAAAGCATCCTACCAAGAGAGATCCCATTTACCGGTAACCCCTAACTTAGAAACCCTTGACTTGAAAAAGCAACTGCCCTTTGTTCTCCAGAGGGTTCACCTAGGGAGTGATTGATAGGCAGTTTACTTTCTCCCAGAGCTTCTTTTCTCATGCAAATAGAGAGAAAGTCCTCTTCTAAAACACTGAGTTAACCTGTTCCTGGAACCCCTGGTGCAAGTAAGCAACCCAGCATCAGAATCCACCAGAAGCAATTTCCCTTTTGCAGGTAAGGTCAGAAAGATGGGCGTCTTGGGACCCTCCCTGTGTGGAACTCAGCCCAGGTTATTATCCCAAGAACATGACAACTGGTCAGTAGCCATGGTTGGAATTGCCACACACATAAGCCCCAGTGAGGACCTTTAGTGGTAAATGGGCCAGGATGAGGACAGCATTCAAGTACTAGTCAAAACATCTTTTCTCTGGAAAACTACATTCCTAAATTCAAACATCCCCTTCTAGTCAACTGTGAATGAAAGCCCTGCTTGGAAAACTGGGAAATATTTCTATTGAAGGACACAGAGTGGGAACAGGGTTGGGAGGGGACCTGCTTAGATGAGAGTTGCATCACAGTTCTCCAAACCTACTTATAAAGAAAAAACCTGACTAAAGAGAGAATAATCTGAGCTATAATAGAAGGATATGGTCCATGGTTAGTCCCACAGAATCTGATCAGACCCCTCCTATCTGAGATGCCAGGCTACTCTGTGACAAGATTAGGGAGAAGATAATCTCTTGAAGACTGAAGGTCTGTAGGACATTTGGAAACTCCAAAACTCATGAGGACTGGTTCTTGGTGTAAAGGTTGAAGCTGAAAGGAGAACTCTATCGCCCAGACCCTACCAGAGTGTTTCACATAGCCACCCAACACTCAAGCCTTTGACATCAATCTTGCTTGTCAGGATCGATGCAAAAGTCTTAAATTAATTATTAAGAGAATTCGGCAATACTATATAGTAGCAAGTGGGGTTTATTATAAGGCAAGGTGGTTCAACACTAGAGAATCTGTAATATAATTAACCACATAAATATATCCAAAGCATTATTTAAGCATCGCAAAGGACACTGGAGGGGCAGTAATAATACTCAATGCTCATTCTTGAATTTTTAATAACTCATAATGAAGTAGGAATGTGTGGATATTTTCTAACATGATGATATACTTACAGCTTTCTCAACACAATAATGCTTAACACCAGAATTTTTCCCTTAAAAATTAAGAATGAGGCAAAATGTCCACAATGACCACTATTCTTTAGCAGTGTTGTAGGACAGTAGGCAAAACATTTAGTCTGGGAAAATAGATGTATAAATTGGAAGGAGGAGATAACCACAGTCAACAATCACAGATAATATGATTACAGAACTGGCAAATCCAAGACAATCAAATGGCAATCTGCTCTAAATGGTAAAGGGACAGGCTGTCAAAATAACACATAGAAAGCAATGGTTTTGTTTAGAATTACAAACAACCAATTGGAAGATACAATGGAAGGGAAAAAACACCATTTATAATAGCGACAAAACAGGTGGCAATATAATTTTAAAAGATAAGGTTCACATTCTTGGGTAAGATTTTGAAGAACCCTAAAGATGTTCAATATTCCTAAATTAATATATAAATTTAATCCCATAAAATTGTTCTTTATTCATATGCTCATTTTGAAATTGTCAAAATAATTCTATAGTTAGAACAGAAAAACAAACAGGTGCACTCACTTTGGTAAGGGCTGAACAAGTGTGTATCCTATGAATAAGCAATTTCATTTTCTAGGTACAGACCCAAGAAATCCAAAGGAGAGTCTTAGAAATGTGTAAGAATGTCAGCAGACATTCCCTTTTAATGGCAGAAAATCATATGCAAGCTAAATGCCCATCAACAAGAAAAGAATAAATTATGGTATTTCCATACAAAAAAATACCACACAGCGGTAGCAATAACAGACTAGAGTTAAGTTGTCTAAACACGGAAGAATCTCTCACACATAATGCTGTGTTGGGGAAGATGGGCAGGGCAAGATTCAGAATGACACAAAGTATGATGCCATTTATATAAAATTTAGAAAAATCCAGGTTACTGTTTTGTTTAGGCTCACATACACAGGCATTAAAAGTGAGTAAAATGCATGGGAATAAAAAACACCAAATTCGGTGGCACCCTAGTGAGGCTGAGGTAAGATGAATGGCTCTTTTTTCTGCACTTGTAAATTAAAGATATTTCAGAAGTTGGATGGTAGGTAGATCAGGGTTTACAACAATGCTGCATTATTCCCTATATTCTCATATATTTGAGATATTTTTAAAACATTTAGAGTAAGATATATAAGCAGGAATAGCCAGAAAATGTTTCTAAAAGAAAAATACAGGTTGCAAGCCAGGTCTCCAGCCAGGTCCGTAGCTGGAGGCAGGCGAAAGGCAACCATACATTGATGTCTCTCTCTCTCTCTCTGTCTCTCTCCCTCCCCCTTTCTCAAAAATAATAAATGAAATCTTGAAAAAAAAAAAAAAAAGAACAATAAGAAGCAGTTATTCCCACCAGGTATTAAAACCTATTATCATGCCACAGCTAGTAAAAAACAGTGTGACACTGGCATCAAAAGAAGCCAATAAAATATAAAGTTTGGAAATATCCCTGACTTTCTTTTTCCAGAGTGCTACCTCCTTGTCCTAACACAAGAGTTTCTGTGTGGTAATGCTTCTCACAGGTTTTCACACAAGCATCTCTCATGATAAGGTGGTGGTGAACAAGCGGGTTTGAAGCCACAGCCCAAAGCAGTCCATCATGGGGGCAAAACCTCTTTGAACCAAATTTGATTGTTGCAACGAATGCAGAATTTGCAATCTACTCAAAAATTCTTGTCCATAATCCGCCCCAGCCAAGGCCACCACCTCTTCAGGCCTGCTCCCTCACCTGTCCCCTCCACCCAGTATTTTCTTTGCTTCCCTATCAAAAGCTACAGGGATGTTTTAAATACAGAGATCATATCCACTTCCTGTTTAAAACTCTTCAACAGCACTCTGCTGCACTCAGCAGGATATCTAAATTCCTCACCAGGACCTATGAATGGTTCCTAAGGGGTCTACTTGGGCCCACTCCTGAGCCCTCAGGCTCTGTACTCAGTCCCCATACTCTGACCCTCTCTCTGCTACTGGAATCTGTCAAACTTCTCTCCCTTGACCTTTGTGCTGTCTGCCTTTCCTTTCTAGAACATTCTTCAAAACTCCAGAAGAGCAGAGATTTCGTCCATCTTATTCATTGCCGTGACTTCATTCTTAGCACAGTGTTCAGTGCCATTCAAAATATTTGATGAATAAGTAAATTACATGTGGGTGGGACTGACACAGAGGAAGATACACTTTTATTTCCCTAGAAGAGGCCAGAAGTACAGGCTACGTCAAGCCATAGAATGTTTTTATCTTAGGTCCTAAGATGCCCTAAAGTACCTTCTTCCCTCAGGAATGTGGATCTCACTGAGGATCCAGGTAGTATGAAGTGGGCATCATCCTAGTTGCTATTTCAGTGAACTGTACATTAGGCCAAATTTGGCCCAGTCCTGGGTAGGCCCTGGTGCACTGGCTGGCTGTCCCTGTGTGAAACCACAGAGGTGGCCTGTCAAGGGGATGAGAGGATTTCCTCTGCTGAGCAAGGCCCAGCGGCTGTCCTCGGAAGGGATGGTGATGCACCAGCCAAGAAACCCTCCACACTGCCCCTCATCCTGTGCTCCCCAACAAGAGGGGTTCAAGTTCCCCTACCCTTCGAGGAGTGGGTGAGACAATCAATGCAAATCCAGACTGGGAGGCCCCTGAAAATCAGAATTGAATTCTTCTGGATAAAAAATAAGACTTGTCCTCTCTTAAGTGGTCTTTTGATAGTTGTAGGATGATTCCTCTAATATTGATAGAGTTCTCTCCTTATATGGCCTCTAAGTACTTTATGGATAAGTACTTTATGGATATGGTCTCATAAATCTTCAACTTTATATTAACTTACAAAATGGATCATCCTGTAGAATTAAGACAACAAAAACTTGTTTCTTAGATCATCCATTCCCAATTTCTTTTCATTATTCATTTTTATAATGAGTCTTTGTACTGATATCAAAAGACATACATAAAAATAAATACTCCCTATTATTTCCCATGCAAATGTCTTTTTCTCACTATCCTTTGTCCCAAAGCTGATGTGGTAGATGATTATAATAACAGCCTCCCTGTGTCCACTCCTCCTATAATGTGACTTGGCCACCCACTCCCTTAATATCTAGTGTTTGCTTCTTACACTCTTGAAGCCAGGCTGTCCTTGTGCTTACCTTGATCAATAT
This sequence comes from Noctilio leporinus, assembly GCA_004026585.1. Classification (NCBI taxonomy): domain Eukaryota; kingdom Metazoa; phylum Chordata; class Mammalia; order Chiroptera; family Noctilionidae; genus Noctilio; species Noctilio leporinus. The sequence continues at coordinate 182,969 of PVIW01002596.1, forward strand.
TATGAATGGAGTGGTGTGTGAATTTGGGAGTTCAGAAGGCCTGACAGCCTCCACTCATCCTCCAACCCTATGCCCCATGAGATGAAGAAGCCCAATTGAGCCTACTGGGAACTGAGAGGCCACATGGAGAAGAAAAAGCCCCTAACCAATAACCCCCACCCACCCACTGCCAGACACAAGAGTGAGGCCACCTTAGAGTCTCCAGCCCACCAACCAAATGCAGCTGCAGAAGTGGGTCCAGGTAAAACTAGAAGAGGAACAATCCAGCCAATCAACAGAGTTATGAGAAATAGTAAACTGTTAGCATTTTAAGCCATTACAATTCAGGGTGGTTTGCCATGTAGTAATGGATAATCGGTGCCCTACATCTGTAGCCCCATGATTATACATCTCTGATTTTCTTTCCCCCTATGTTTCAATTTCCTCTCAGATGAACTCACTGTTGGGAAAGGAACATCACTCTGATTTTTAATCACTTTGTAACAGCCTCTGATGCCACCTCAAACTCTACCCATCACTAACCACATGGCAGGTAAGCAATTTAAACCCATACTCATCCTCAATTTTCTCACCTATAAAACAGAGTTAATTACAGAGCCAACCCAGGGTTGTTGGGAGTGTAAGATAAAACATGCAAAAAGCTTGCACAGTTCCTAGCACCTAATGAATACATGAGAAAGATTAGCTGCTTTATGTTGTACAAAATATTTATTCAAGAATTCAATTATCGAATGTTCCATCAAGCTGTTATTTTTAGGAAGGAAAGGGCTAACATTTTGTGGAGCACCGTTTCCATGCCATGGATCCTTGTTTCTTTTTATACTTACAGTGCTATGCCATGTGGGCATGGCAAAAATAATGCCTAAGTTTGATTCTCATCTCTGCCACCTGCAAGCTGTGTGACCTCGGGCAAATGACTTAACTTCTCTGTGCCGCAGTTTTCTCACCTGTGAAGTCTCAGATAAAAATGTACTTACCTTCCAGAGTTGTTGGAGGGCAAAATCAGTTATTTCCTGTCAAGCATGCAAGGGGAAGTTGGCCACAATATGTGTTCACTAAATACTAGCAACAGGTTATGATCCCTTTGGGTGTGATGATGATGCCGAGTGTCAGAAAACATGAGCGATACGAACAGGGCCACACAACTAACAAGCAGAAGAGCCATCAGACTCCATGCCTCTGCTCTTGCCACTAGCACTCCTGTGAAAATAGGCCCCCCAACCCTCCTGCTTCTGCTGAGCTTGAGGAGCAGACCCTACCTCTCCACACTTCAAATTTTATTTTCTGTAAGTAAATTCACCTGCTGAATCATCCCCTTCTCCCAGGAAAGTTCTTTTTTCCCTCCTAATTATTAACTCTGCAACCAACACTCAGCTCCAGGTGGCACCAGTTTTACGCGTGAGATGAGCCTCCAATCCTGCCCAATCTGGCTCTTTCCAACCCCATCCTCCACTGCCCAGAATACACGAGCTCTCTCACACCACCCATCTTCAGGCTCACACAATGGTGCCCTGGAGGTTCCATTCAGTTTCCAGTCCAGCCGCCATCTTCCGTTGGTTGGCAGAGTGGCATCTCCCAAAGGACTCACCTGAAGCAACCCCTTCGTGACAGTCTACACCCTTCCTTGAAGGAGTTCCTTGACCTAGGACTGGGAAATGTGGCTTGCTCTCTCCTTCACCAGGAGTCTGAAGCAAGAGTTAAGCCTGCTCACTTGACTTTATTGTCCCTAAGGTCTCGCAAACTTTCTAAGCCATGGAACCCTTCTTCCTCACAGTATCAATTATGTGTCACAAAATTCCTTGGAGGCCACATAAGGAAATTAGTTAGGGAGTCCTAGACATAGAAAACGGGAGAAGAGGATTTAACTGTTGACTGCTGATTATCTGTCCACAAACATGGGATTGCCTCTCAGAGATATACATACAAATAGGTTGACATAGGCATATTTATTTTTGAAAGGAATCACAAGAAACTGTTAGCAGTGATTATCACTGGGGAAAGAAATGGGGTTACAGATTGGGGAAGGGGGCTATTACTTTTCATTCAACGCTTCTGTCTGCTATTTGAATTTTTTAACATTATACACATACTATGTTATGGTTGTTTTTAATGCCCACAGTTCACTGAGGTCCTGTCATTTTCTTCAATCTTTTCATCCTTCTCCGTTTCATTTTGAATCTTCTTTATTACTACGTCCTTGAGTTCTGCAATGCCTCATCTTTCTTTAATCCAATCCACTGTATTTTTCATCTCACATGGTCATCTCTAGATGTATAATTTAGGTCATTTTTTACATCTTCTGTGTCTCTCCTTACCATGCTCATACATTCCTTTACCTTCTCAAAAAGCAGAGATAACTCTCTAAACCATTAGAATCCAAAACTTTTGCCCTGGCTGGTGTGACTCACTAGACTGAGCACCAGCCTGCTAACCAAAGGGTCACTGGTTCCATTCCCAGTCAGGGCACATGCCTGGATTGAGGGCCAGGTCCCCAGCCAGTTGGGGGCATGTGAGAGGCAACCACACATGGATGTTTCTCTCCCTTTCTTTCTCCTTCTCTTCCCCCTCTTTAAAATAAATAAATAAAATCTTTTCTAAAAAATCCAAAACTTTTTATTTCAATTACTCTGGGAATTCAAAACAAAGCCACTCTTTCAGACCTGCAGTATGGGAATCACTTCATGTACTCTTCATCAAGGGCTGGTGTCAATTCCAGCATGCCTTTATTTACGCAAGGGTTCGATGAATACTTGCTGGTGGGTTGACTGCAGTTCCTAAGGCCAGGTCTAAATAGATAGATTGCTTACTTCCTCTTCATTGGGCCAGCACCTTCCATGTGTCCACACGTGTCAAGTGTGGGCACAGCACAGCGCAATCTACACAGTGGAGGAATCTGAGAAACTTTCTTGTCAATATTTCGTACCTTAGTACCTCAGCCTCTTAAAATGCAAAGATTCAAATTAGCCAAAGGGAAAAGGTCTGGGTCATTCAGGTCTTTTGAAAGAAAATAGCATTATAAATTTATATCCTATTGCTTATTTATGCTGATTTTTGATGTCTGGTTTAACTAACAGAACCTTGGCCAAGGCCCGCTCAGTCTTTGAACCCCAACTAATTAGAATCCACTGTACTCCCTGGCAAGAACAGACCAGCTTCTGATCGTATGAACTTCTGAAACCCCAAGAACAGCAACTGAGCAGCTTTGGCTTCAAGCACACATTTTCAAAGAGTTAAAAAAAAAACCTACGCTCATTTATTTATAATAAGCATATGCACACAAAAAGGCTTTTTTGAGACTTCATAAAGTAATAAAATTGTGATCACTCATGGAATCAGAATTCTTCCAGCCATGCACTTCCCATTGAGGAACATTGAAACCCAACCTCTCCACAGCATCACTGTTCTCTGGCATATACCACAGCCTCTAACACATGGGACTGGCCAATGGTGACTCACACTGGAATGCTGCTTGGACATTAAGACATCATTGACTCAGTGGTACGGCCACAGACACAGGGCCTGATGCATAGAGGCCAGAATGGAAGTCAGCACAGAACAGTGCACCCAGCACTAAAACAGAGGGACCTGGGTTCAAATCCCAGCAGTGCGGCCTTGCACAACTTATTTAAATTCACAATGGCTACATATCTTCATGAGGGGAAATGCTTTGGGACTCAGAGTTGCCATGAGATGATGTTTGAAATGCATTTAGCACAGCGCCCAGTACCAGGAAGGTACCCAAGGACTCCTCTCTAGCCACTCCCCACTCCCCACCTCCAAGGCAGTTCAACAACCTGCCCTCTGAGCACCTCTGCCCTGTTGGGAGCTGCTACAAAGGCTCCAAGGTAACCAGAGGGTATTCAAGAAGATCCAAACTCAGACCACTCGGCGATCTTCTTGTCCAGCTCCCCAACTTAATTCCTCTTTCTGAGTGAGACAATGCCCTTAGCTTTCTGGTGGCTAATTCCGGGGTTCACAATCAGTCTTTAAAGCTAGCTTTAAAAAAACCCTCTCCTCCTTCATAAATCTTAAATACATCACCTGATCTTTCTGGAAGGGTTTTTAATTGGTCTGGCTTGCTATCTCAGAATTAGAAAACATAAGGATTAAGCAGGACCTTTCTCAGAATTAGAAAACATAAGGATTAAGCAGGACCTTTCAAAGTCGGTACTTGAATCCTCTCAATATTTCTGCTAGGAGGCCGCACACCCTCTGCTTGGGACGAAGCATTCACTATTCCCATGGCAGGACGCTTCTGTTTCAGACAGCTGGGGCTCAAAACAGACACCGGGTAAAAGTCTGCCTTAGCCAGGCCTCTCCCTTGCGGAGGCTCATGTCTGCCTCTCCAGCCGGCCCCCATCTCTTCAATGGTTCTTCTTAGGACATGTTTCCAGTTTCTGCTCCTTGGAACAGACTAGCCTTGTTTCTTCTCTTTCAAAATGGAGTGGCAACATGTTGGGATGAGCAAATTAGGGGACTTTTTATATTCCTTCCCGGGTTTACAAAATCCAAATTACAGGAGGGAAGAAATGTTCTTATAGCATACCCTTCTCCAGATCTCCAACTCCATCATTTTAGAGTAGATGCCCCTGCCGCCCCACAACAACACACACACACACACACACACACTCACACAGACACTTGCACACACCTTCGCACACACTCACACTCACACACATTGATTCTTCATGACAAATCTGTGTTGTAGCCATCTGGACTCTGATGCTTCGTAATTGGGAATTTTTTTATAGCTTTAATTATTTCCTCTGTTCTCTTTTCTTTTTTATATACAATGAATCATTCTGTTCCTGAGAGAGGAAAAATAAAAAGATTTGTGAAAGTTATGGCTGTAATTTCAATAGAAGGAGATTGGGCTTTGAGGAATATGAGCATTTGTTGTATTTTTCTGAGTCCATTTTTCATCTGCACTGGTTAATGAAGATGTTATTTCTCTCTTACATTTTATCTGTTAATTTCTGACAAGAGTTTTCTTTTTTTTTTTTTAGTTACGGCTGATTATATGCCTCTCGGTTCATATTTCTTTTGTATACTTGATGAAATATTCAGTTCTTCTTGAGAGGATTAGGTTTGATTCACCCCTGGCTGTGATTAATTGTGTTAGCATTTTGGGACCTAATTTATGTTTATATGATTCCTCTAGTGTTTCCATTTTCTTTTCTAATTATCCATTTTTTCCCCATCTTTTTTCCTGAAATTAGTACTGAATTAGCTTGCCTCTGATTACAGTCTTGGATGCATCCCAAAGAATATTGTTGGACAGATCCCCATTATCATTGCATTCCATGAATTCTTTGTTTGGTTTTTCCCTTGAAGCTTTATTAACCCTCTGTGAATCCTTATTTTCATTGCTCAGTCACCTTCGATTAGAAGCTATACCAAGCTACGGTCAGACGCTTGCAGCAGTCACTCCCACGTTTTCTTGTACTGCCTGCCAAGTTGAGCTCTTTTTAACAAGTCAGAATTCCAGGGATTAAAAATAAGATCTATGCCTGTGTTGAAGGGCTGAGTTGTTTAAGTGGTTCTTCCTCCCTCTCAATGATGCATTTATTTACCATTCTGGTGTAAATATCTGTTGAGGCAGCTCAGTGAATGGACATAAACCAATTAGTGTCCCTCATCAGCCTTTCCACTACAGATCTCGCCCGGTTTATAAAGAGAGGTCTCCTCAGAATAGCATTCCTTTGGACCTGGCCCTCAGACGGCCGCACTCAGCCCCTGCCAGCAGGTCTCCCCAGCAGCCCGATCTTTCTGAGGCAGGTGGAGCCCCAAGTGGAGCTGCTCTGGAATGGGTTTTATCTCTTCCATCATCAACCAAAGCACCTATATTTCAAGTCAGTCTGGGGTCTACCTTTTGCTTCTTGGTAGGTTCTCCTTTCTGATAATTCCCTACCTCGTCTGCCTGTACACACTTCCAAGCCTTGTTCCACCACATATACATCTGTATACAAAATGCTGCTTTATGTACATACCATGTTCCCACTACACCCATCCACATGCGAAACACACACACCTCTTCCCATGGAGCCTCTGAGGCCTCTGCCTCCCTGAGAGATGCTGTTTCTTGCTTTAGGAATGATGTTACAAAGAAAGGCTCTAGGTCACTGTCAATGCAAAGTCCTCCCACAACCAGCAAAGGCTCAGCTACCCAGAATTCCCCGGGAGATCAGAGTGCTCAAACTGTTTTGACCTCGACACCTCTGCTACCCTTACCTGCCAAGGTGAGTTTGGAAAGGACATTGTTCCAATGAGGTGTCCCTTAGCTGTGTCCCAAATCCCAGAACCCTTGGCCACGTAACTCTCAAACAGATGAAGCAATAACATCTCTTTCTTCTTGAAAGAAGAACGGAGAGCCCAATTTCAAGTTGTCTAACCTTCCTGTGAGGACACACCCGGGATTCTCATCCATGTTAGGTGGTGCAGTTAGAGGGGCTGCAGGCCTTCAGCCTTATGGGTGGGTTCTACAGCCAGGCTGCATATAAACTGCAGTCCCACTTGGCCTAGGCCCTGGCTGGGTGACCTGAGTGTGGCCCAGGAAGATGAATCCTGGCTCAGCAGTGATATGAACCTAGGTGCTGCGCTTGGGTCCCTGGTGGTGGGTCCTCAATGCCACGCCTTCCAACCTGATTGGGGCCACCTCTTGGTCATGTAGAGAGCTACTGCAGTGTCTAGGCAGTGACTCCTTGTTGGCTATACAACCTGCGGCCACCACCAGCAGCCCTGTCCTGGGAACCTTCCCACCCAGTGATGAGAAGGATACACAAAGGGGAAAAAGCAAAAGCTCTTTCCACTGGCCTTCTGCCCAGTGGACACACCAGCCCTAAAGGCAGCCTCACCGAAGCCCAGGAGCCTGCTTGCAATCTTAAAATGTCACTGAAGTGTCCTGAAGGAACAAAATTCCACAGAGTCCTTCAGCAAAGCGGGCAGCCCGCAGTCAGCACCACACCCTTACATTTCCTACTCAGTCCTTCAACCGCAGAACAGCAATGTCCTCATCACCTTTGGTTCTATGTTTACTGCTTGGTGCCAAACCCCACAGAGGGAGAAAGGGACACCCCTCTCAACTCCCTTTTGATCCTTCTAATGACCTGAAGGAAGACGGTCTTGGTTTGGGTGTGGCATTTCCTTGACACCTCTAGAACATTTAGCACTCAAAATCAAGAAAACAGGCTTTAGATTTTGGTGAAAGCTTAATATTTTTCTTTATTTGATTTATTTTGACCACTGTCTTCTATTACTGCATCTGTCCAATTTTCCAGGTACTAGATTAAACTTTCTTCTACAAAGGAATACATTTCATTTATTTTAAAGTAAGTCGACAATGGTACAGATAGGTAACCCACATGGCAAAAAATTTACCAAGGTGGTAGGTATTGTGAACAATCGAAGCTCAGAAAACACTGGGCTACATGACACTGGAGGTCCCTTCTGCTCTCAGCATTGGACTCCTGAGTTGGAACACTGCCTATTCCTATAATCAGGATTGTCATGAAGAGGCTGAGTTCTCCCTTCCCACCAGCTGTCTGGAAACCAGAAAAGTCACAGCAAAGAAAACCCTGTCCTCCAGCCCTGCTAGCTCAACTCTCTGGTGGTTAATGATGATGCTGACCCCTCAGGTTAGCTCTCTCCATCAACACAATGGTTTTTAATTCAGAGGGTTCCCAGCCTCGCTTTGGTCTTTAATAATTTATTTTTTTAATATTTTTTTCATTATTTTTAGAGAGGGGAAGATGGGGAGGAAGAAAAGGAGAGAAACATCGAGGTATGGTTGCCTTTCACCTGCCTCCAGCTGGGGACCTGGCTAGAGACCTGGTTTGCAGCCTTGTTATGTGCCCTGGCTGGGAATCGAACCAGAAACACTTGGGTTCGCAGGCCAGTGCTCAATCCACTGAGCAACACCAGCCAGGGTAGTCTTTAATAATTTAAATAAGAACTTCTGATGAGTCCTGCCCCACATCTGGCTGATTCTCCATTATGGGAATAGCAAATTTAAGTTTGGAAGAAGGCAAATGAATTATTTAGACTAGCTAATTTCACCTGAGCCATTTCTTAAGAAATTGCCTGAAGAACAACAGCCTGAAGCTTCTTTTTAATTCATGGTATACAAACATCCTTCAGAAAAGTCAGTGGAGACAGGGCTAGAAGTTTCTCCAGACGGTCCCAGCCTCAGCACCAAGGTAATCCTCCACTGGGGCATGAGGAACTCACTTGCCCACCATCACTGTTACTGGAAGGGCGGCAACCTCCCTCTGAGGCAGAGATGAGGGATCAGCCTTCCATCAGCCACCCCCCTGGGGACTGCTCGTGCTTCATCCCTTTACCTGGTGGCACTGAAAGCTCAGTGGGGAGGACCCCTATTGCTGAAGGTCTAGTGCAGTAGATCTTAGCTGACTCCCTACCTTAATGAGGTGACACTGTCAGATGCAACACAGCTTCCCCAGAGCCCCCAGGTAATGAGGCTGCACCGTGGGTAGGGAGGCTGCGGGTGACACGGTCCCCAGCCCCCTGCCATAGAACCACTCCCTGTCCCCAGGAAAGCCATGTGAGGGAAGAAGTTGTTATAGAGAAAAAAATGATCCTCTATAATCTGTTAAAGAAGTAAATTATTCACAGACATGGGTCCTTTGTTAATAGTGATTATTTTCTTATGGTTTACCTCCAAAGGCTGGTGATCCTATTTCTGGAGTTAGTGCCTTCAGGAAGGCTGGTGTGAAGTGTGCTTAGGTAACAGCTGAAGGAGACTGGCTGATGTGGAGGCCTGAGGGTCAGAGAAGGATAAGGAGAGGCACCCAGAAAGGAAGGAAAACAGCTTCAGGGCTGGTCCTGCTCCTTGGGGCTCATGGACTGGCTACTATGTTGATTTCTGCCCTGTAGAGAAAGGACCAGCTTCTTTGACATTGTGCCTATCCTTGCTGGGCAGCATTCCCATCTAAAGCTAAGGTTCTCCAGGTATCCTGTCCATGACGTGACATTATCAGGCCACAAAGGACTGGCCCCGAATGGTGGGTCTTACCAGACCACATGACCCACAGGATTTGGACCAGTGTGCCCAGAAAAAGTCTCCCCTATTGCTAGGACCATGTCCTCAAATCTGCCATCTGACTGCTGTCTTCTCAGGGTGGCTCCATTGGTGCAAGAAGCAGAGGTTGGGCCTCATTCAGCGGGGTCACAGGTACCAAGCCCCATGGTACCAAGCCTGGATGGTGAGGAGTCAGATCTAAATGGGACACACACCGGGTCTCAGGGAGCTCACAACACAGTGGGAAAATGAGCAAAACTTCATTCTACGTTGATAAGAGCAGCAAGGCCGGATGAGCACATAACCTCCCTTGGGCTGCTGGGAGCAGCCAGGGAAGGTCTGTTGGAATCTGCTCTGTTTGCCAGCCCAGGATCCATGATCCCTGTGTTCAGTAAAACCCCTGATTCTGCTCCGGTGAAATCCTCCCTCCTACTTTCAATCCTCTGGACTCAGCCAGGCCCCCACCCTCCCCATGTTGCCCCAAACATCTGCCCCCTCCTAATCCATCACCCCCAGTTATAATGATTGGTTGGTCTCAAGACCCAAACCAGCCTATTGAGACTCTTGCCCAGCCGTGCCTTTTGTGGGCCCTGCTATGGAGATGCACATCGTTTGCATTTGAAGCTACTTGGGTGACCTGCCTAAGGATGAAGCTGAGAGAGAAGATAACAGAGCCCCAAGATGGGAAAGACCAAGTCCCGGTGTTGCCTGAGCACCTGGACCCAGAGAGCATATTACTTCTCAATTTTATGAATCAATGCAGTGTCTCCCTTCCTTTAAGCTGTTTTGAGTTGGAGTCCCATCACCTGTGACCCTACAAAGGCTGAATCATGGTGGTGAGGCAAGAAACTAGCAAAGAAGAAGGGATGGAGCAAGAAGAAAGGGCATCTTGGAGATGGGCAGGCAAAGAGAGGGAGCCCAGCACCAGTCTGGGTGGGGCCTGAGACCAGTGGGCACTGAGCCAGTGCTGGCCAGTCAGCACTGGCGGTTTATCCAGGAGGCTGGTGAAGAGGGAGCAGAGGAGGATGGGCTGGAGGGGTGGGCAGGGCGGAGTCCTCAGAGGACTTGGGAGCCTGACTCCTAACCTGTGGGAACTGAGGAGCCCTAATTCATATGCCCAGGGAGAGACCTATGTCCCATCCATGCTCTCATTCCCAGCCGCCTGCCTAGCACAGAGCTTGGTGCACATGTGGAAGCTGGATTATGAAATGAAGGCTGTGTAGCAGGAAGATGATAAGGCCAGGTGTGCAGTCTTTGAAAGGTCCCTCTGTGGACCACATGGAGGATGTCACAGTGGAAGCTGGGCTGGGTGCTGAGAGGATAGGGAGGTGTGGAGGCAAGTCTCTGTCCATTTCAGCAGGAGATGACAAGGCTCAAAAGAGGCCCTGTGGCCACCTCCCGAATCTGTTCCATTTTGCGTGTCTTTAACATTTCTACTTTAAAGACCTGGATGAAAAATAAATACTTGAGAAGTAGAATAAAACTAGATAAACATAATCATCATCTCACTTAGGAATAGCAATCTATGGTGTTTCCAACCTGTTCAAAATATTAGCTCATGACCATGTCAAGAGGCAGTTATTATCCATATTTTACAGATGTAGAATCAAAAGCTCAGAGGTGCTGAGTAACTTCCTGTGACTGTAGCAGCATCAATGGGGGAAACAGGCCTGTAGTGCTATATGCTACCTGGGCCTCCATGGGATTCTCTGAAGGCCACTGGTCCCTCACCCACAGCAGTTCCATACATACCCCTGACTTCTGTAGGAAACCCAGGGGCTGGGTACTCTCCCCACTCCTCACAGGCCCCCATCTCCATTGCCGGAAGTGCCTCCATCTGCCCAGCTGGCCTTCTGCTCCCCTCTGCCAGCCAACACAAAGCTCTGGGGAGGTACCAGGTGGGCAGGTCAGCTGTTCCTGGCTGATTCAAATGGAAAGGGATCAGGGACAACACTCAACTTCTCCCCAGGAGCCAGCAGAGCCACATGCCAGAGTCTGAGCCAAGCTGCCCTGTTTCCTTGCCTTGCATAACCCAAGACTCTGTCTAGGTGCCAGCAAGCACCATGGGAGAACAAACATTTGGGAGATGAGTCCCTAAGGATGCCAGGAGCCAAGCTCTGGGCAGGATCCCAGAATTGATGCAAAAGCCTTGCCCACTGGCCCCATCCCTGACTATCTTCTTCAGAGACCCTGATTTGGGGGGAGGGCACTGCAGTGCAAGCTCAATCTGCTGCATAGTCAAGCAGAGGAAGGGGCTTGGCAATGACTGCAGAGAGGGAGCCCACGCTCTATAAATAGGCCGTTGGGTAACTACTATAATGAGCACAGCTCACGTTGATTGGGGTTGCTCTTTCTGAAACATTCTCCAGCAAAAAGAAAACAGAAGGTGTCTCCACATCAGGAGTGATTTCTGAGCTTTCAGGTGAGATGTGGAGAATCACAGTGTGCCCACAAGGTACACATGGTACCGGACACAAAAATCTCACCAGGTCATCCAAGCCAGCCTGCTGCCTCCAGGAACCAAAGGACCAACAATTCCAATGCTGCCCATTGACATTTTAGGGGAGCAGTGTGTCTTGCTTTAAAAACATGTTGCTAATATATATATTTTAAGATTTTATTTATTATTTTCAGAGAGGGGAGGGGAGAAAGGCAGAGAGGGAGAGAGACATCAATGTATGGTTGCCTTTCATCTGCCTCCAGCTACGGACCTGGCTGGAGACCTGGCTTGCAATCTGGTTATGTGCCCTGGCTGGGGAATTGAACCAGCGACCCTTGGGTTTGCAGGCCGGTGCCTTATCCACGGAGCCACCAGCCAGGGCTTGTTGCTAATATTTAAAAAGTGAAGATTTCACATAAAAGTTCAAATTTCTGGGTTATATTCAAGAATATTATAAGTTCTGGCCGTGCTTGCTCCTGCTGACACATTGCCCACCCAACTCAGAGGACGTGAGTGAGTTTCCATCTGAACCAACCTGCAGAGGCAGCTGACTTTCTGTTTCCAGCAAAGTTCTGGGGATGGGAAAACATCCCCTTCCCCTTCCTCAGTCTCCTCCTTGAAACTTCTCAGGTCAACCTGAATGACAAACCACTGTCCAATGACTTCCTAATAGTAGCTACTCTGTCAAATTAAAATCTGAGCTTGAATGGTGAGGTACCACCTCCTGGTTCATATTTCTGTTTTTCCAGCCCACATTGGAGGGTCCCTGGTTGCTCTTAAACCCATTCCAACCACTCCTCCTGAAAACTGTCACAGGAGACAGTTTATTTGCGCAGAATATATGGCAGGGCCACCATGGATAACAATATGACAGTCTGGCTTCTCTTGAAGGGCAGCAGGCAGGGGTGGGGTTCAATTGAGTGAAAATGAAAAACCATCTCCCGGTTGCATGACAGACAGCGACAATCAGAACCTTGTGAATTGACAACAGCATGTAACGAGTCCCCACTGCCAGATTTCCTCAGTAACTATACATATATGTACTATTATTGCTGAGATGCAGACAGATAAAAAAGACAATTACTGTGGTTGGCTTTTAGAATACAGATCAATTCAGTATGAATCCCCAAACCATCCAGGTGGCACAAATGTAGCAAATACACCCCAGAGAAATTGTCTCTTACTTGGGGTGAGCCTAGGTTTTAAGGGCAGTCACTCTCAGAACAGTGAGGTGCTTGGACCCCAAGGAGCATGGAGGAACCAAAAAGGAGAGAAATAGTTGCCTGGTCCCATTCACTCTGGAGCATATACCCTCATATAGCTCTTCCTCCCTCCCTTCCTGCCTCCCTCCTTCCTTTTCTGCCCTTTGTATATGAGTTTGTTCACATTCTCAATCTCTGTCCTGGTATCAGTAGCTAGCTTGGCATATTCCACAATGGTTCAAGTTTAAGGGTCTATGTTGAGATAGAAAATCCCAGGTGATATGTCAAATATCTAGAAATATCACTCTGTGAATTTTGGCTCAACTGTGAACCATGTTAGGTCCATGATATTGCCCAGTTCATTCCTGCCCCTGTCCACAGTATCCTGAGTTGATCATTCACCCATACAGCAAACCTTTGCTGGGTTGTCTCAGAATGCCAGGCCCTGTGCTAGACAAGGGATACCAAGAAAAATAGTGCGGCCCTGCCTCATGGACCACCCAGTCGGGTGAGGAAGTTACGTACACAGGAATATTCTCTCAGTGCTGTGTCATAAGTACCATGATGGAGCAGAGCACTGAGGTGTAGTCACCTGTCATTCTAATTTATGGAAAGGCATTGAAGAGGCCTAAGCAGGGAGCGACATGATCACTCACGTAATTGAGTAAATTAGATGTCAAGAAAGCACTGTTCTGTCCACAATATTGTTAGTTGGATTGTTATATACAACTGGCAGCCCCCATTCTAGCTTTGCTTTATTTATTGGAAATCTGTGGTGTGTAATGTGATAGGCTGGCCATAAAAATGTCTAATCGCTCCATGTGAAATAGCCACGTCGTTCAGCTTTGCATGAAAATGGCAAATTCTATTTAATGCTCCTGGACTCCTTTACAGATTGATTAATTGTACCAGATCCAAATTATAAGGAATAGAAGAGGGAATGGGAGAGAGAACGAATAAAACACTGTTAGCAAAAGGCGTCACCCTGAGTGAGAATTATCTTTCAGATGTGCTTACAAGGGCCCCGGTAACCCTGTCAAGGCTACTTTATGTGGCAACCCAGAACCCTCTGCATGGGTGGCACCACTGGCCCTAGGGAGACAAAGCTATGCTCTAAATTCCACCAACCCATGTTGCTTTGTTATGAGAGGCCATCCTTTGTTCTCAGGAGAAGCTCAGAATAAGAAGAATGCACCTGAGGAAAAACAGAGGGATAGGACAGAACCAGAAAGGCAAGGGCTCTACAGCATAAGGACTCCCCTGCACAGGGGGAACACGAGCAGGGACAAGTCTCTGAGGTGGATGAAAGAGCAAGTTAGCAGCTCCTGTGTCACCATAAGGGCAACAGAGCATCCAGCTCCTGCTACCAAATAGCTACCCCGCCTGGCTCCATTCTAGCGCTTCTGCACTTCCCTTTTCTCAGACATTGCTCTTGGCTGCTTGCTGCAATCAACTGTATTAACTCCCCCAGCAGGCTGGCTGTGGGCCATCAGCGGGTCATGCTGAGACAGTCTCAGTGAGGGTAACCCAGAGCTTTAGGGCTCATTCCACTCCCCCTCCCCCAAATCCCCTCTCCTCCAGAATCACACTTGCACCCTCACCTGCAACTGCTGGGATGATGATGATGGTCATCGCAAAGACCCCAGCGCCCAGACACGGCAACCCCTCTGTAGCAGGGCCGAGAGCCAGGGACATTTTCCCAGGGAATCCAAACACCCAGGTAGCACTGGCCGAGAAAGGTGGCATAGTTTTGGAGAAGAGTGTTGGGTGGAGCAAGACAAAACAGCTGGAACTTCCTTTCTGCTACTTGCAAGTGTGGATGACCCTAAGCAAGACCAGTGCTGTCTCCAAACTTCAACCTCTTGTAAAACTGAGCAAATGAAACCTCTTTTGCAAGGTTATTATTAAAATTAGAAAAACATCTGTTCATAAATACACTCAATAAATATTTATGGAAAGCCTACTATGTCCCTGGCACTGTGAATAGCCCTGTGCAGAGCCAAACCCACACACCAAATGTTTCCTGCTCCGGTGAAGTCTACACCCCAGTGGGTGTACACAAATAAGTAAAACCATTTCAGAAAACGGCAAAACCGCTATCTATGACAAAGCATGCTGCTATAATAAGCAGCAGCAATAGGTGTTATTTAATGAAAGTGGACCCTCTTTGAAGGTGACATTCAGTCATTTAGTGGAACCTGACTGATGAGAAGAAACCAGTCTGGAGAAGCCCGGAGGGAAACCATTCCAAGCTGAGGGAACAGCAACTGCAAAGGCCTTGAACTGAGGACAGGTGTGCTCAGTGGAAGGGCCAGGGCAGTCCGTGCAGCCTGGAGAGGATTGGGGAGGAGGTGAGGTTGCAGAGGTGGGCAAGGGTCAGAGCACATGGGGCCCTAAGGGCCATGGCACAAACTGGGGGGCTTTATGTCCAAGCAAAAGCACAGGAAGGCTTTGTATTGGAGAAGGTGATTATCTGATTTAGAACTAGGATGGGTGAGAAGGAACCCAGAAGCAGGATGATTGTTGGTTAGGACGCAAAAGATGGTTGAAAGGTAGGACCAGGTGGTGGAGGGAAGTGGACAGATTCAGAAGGCACTTTGGAAGAAGAACCAGCAGGGTCTGTGGACAAACTGGATGAGGGCCACGAGGGACAGGAGGGTTTAAAGATGAGCCAGGTAGATCATCACGCCATTCACTGTGGTGCAAAAACCAACAGAGGAGTGGCTGTTGGTTCCATGCTACCACCAAGGGACCTTTCGGTTATCCCAGTGGAGACATGCAGGGAGAAAGGAAGATGATGTGTTTGTACTAAGTAGAGTGATTGGGCTGACAATTAATTAGGGGGCTGTCAGTAACTAGAAATTCAAGGTCCCAAAATTGGGTGAGAACACCCAGGGAGCCCTGGACTACAAAGTGCAATGTACTCAATAAATAAAAGCAATAAGAATAATGTTCATAAATAATAAATAATGAGTAAGGTGAGCTGGCGGACCAATACCCCCTCAACACCTGCGTGATCAGTTCCTGGCACCTGAATCCAGTCTGAACAAAAGACTCTGAGAACTCCAATGCTTAGCCCCTGTGTCTGGGGTCCTCAACTCCTGAATTCCTTCTTCTTTCATCCCAGCCAATCCCCCAACCCACAGAAGCAGCCAAACCGACTCATTTGTTGCTTGGGTTATGAAGGGAACCCACCTGCCTGAACCCAGGGGCACATGTGCAGTAACAAGTAAGCAGCCGTATTATAAATAAGTAATGGCCTCCTTGTTAGGCCCTGAGCTATAGTCATTACATGGCTCCACTCATTCCCTGAACTACAGCTGGTTTAAAAAGTCGTTATCCAATATTGTTTTAGTAAATGGGTATTCCGAAGGCCTCTGCTTTTCCAATCTCTGCTTCATTACTAAGCTGAGGCCTTTCTCACCATGCAGTAACCTACATGGTGAAGGGCCACAGGCCATCCACCCCAGGGACAAGGGGGCTCCTAGCTGGTGGAGAAGCAGCGGCCTGGCCGGGGGTAGCCCATGCTCAGGCTGGGGGAACAGGATGGAGCTCCAAGACCCTGCTCCGTGCCACTTGTATCACTTTATAAACAAGGCAAACTGCTAACTTCTGCATTATCAGTTTCCAGAGCTGAAATCAGGGAGATGTGGCTGAGGGAGCTGATACTTACTGAGTATTTACTCTGTACTGGGAACTTAGGGATTCTCACATCTTTCAGGCCTCACAACAGTCTGTGAGTTAGGTCCCCTTGTCCCCATTTTTCCAATGAGGCTCCTGAGACCTGCTCTGTCTAGGTCTGGTGTTTTCTGAGGATGGGTTGCTCAAGTCTCTGCCTGAGATTTTAAACCCAGTGGGATTCAAACTTTTCATGCCTACCTTAAGTAAAGGGTCAATGCCCTCCTGGCATTCCTAGGTAGGCAGCCCCTTCTGAATATACTCCCCAGGTGACCCCAGGGGCACATTCCTGCATGTGAGGTAGGACTACCCCCTGCTTTGCTCTGCCACCTGGGGGGAGGGAATGGTGTTCTTTTCTCTTTCCCACACATACCCTAATTGAAATACACGAGAACTGACAACCTCACTCTGTGCCCATGACCTCTGCCTGGGTATCTTCCTGATTCAGGTCAGATGCCCACAGATTCTGGCCATCAATCTGGATATGGACTGAAGTCATTATGTTTCTCTCTGGACTGTTGGCTCTTCCCAAGGAGACCAGCGCTCCCCTCCTCTCTTACGCATCCTGTACAGGTCCAACTCATCCCCTCAAGATCCACTGCAACTGCCCATCACCCATTCCAGTCATCAGGGAGCAAATTTGGGCCATAGAATGCTCTTTAATGACCTCATCTGATTTGCCTGCTTTACCTACTTTTTCACTCTGTCAAATTCACATAAGCCTGCAGCAACTCAGGGAGACCCTTGCATGTGTGCCCTGTGAGTTAAATAGAATGCTTACCCAGAGTCGCTGTGTTTGTCCCCACACCTATTTGCCAGCTGTACTCAGTATAAATACTGAATTTAATTAACTGTTCATAAAGTAATGAAGTAAAAATGTGAAGCAAAAGAGCTGTTGCTTGCATAACACTAAGTTGAATGCTTTGAAAAGACACAACAAATGCAAATTGCTAAAAAAAAAATAGTGCTCATTTTGTGGACAGGGTAAGGCAAAGCTAAAATATCACTAAACATAACACCACTGAAACAAAATACCACTAAAACCCTAGCAGATTTTGCACTCAAACTGCTTTAGCACCTTTAAGTTCCTGCTCAACTGCAAGAGGCCAGAGGTGGACATTGCAGAGGACGCCTTTCAGACAGCGAGAGTGGAGTCGCCTCCAGGTGCCCAGGTGACCTCAGCATGTGGTTCAGGGTCAGGCGCAGGTTCAACCCTCCCGGAGCCGACCCAAGGGCTCCTCCTAGGAATCTGGGACCAAAAGCTTCTGTTACTATTTCCCAATGAACTCTCCCTAAAAGGTTGTAGTCCCAGGAGCCATGCTCTCAGCACAGAAGGAGACAGTGAGAACGGTGTCCACCCTGAAGGGGTAACCAACAAGGGGAAGAGAGACCAGATTGGTGGCACTGTGTGACCCCGTGGTCCACTAGGAGAGTCAGTAAACTCCCTGACTGCTTCAGCCAAGTTGGGTTAGGCTTCATAGCACCTGCCTAACTTTTCTTCCCCTCAGAACTTCCTTCCATCCTGCTCTCTGGATGACTTCTCCTTCTACCATCAAAGCTAACGCTGTGTAATACATCTTATCCTTCCAACAGCCCGGTGAAGTATCACTGTGAGAAAATGGAAGCATAGAGATGTTAAGTGACTTGCTCAAAGCTACGCAACTTGTAAGAGTCAGAGGCAGAATGTGAACCCCACCTGGGGGCTCCACCATCACCGCACCTACCTACTTATCCCTCTAGTGAGAGTTCATTAAATCCTGGAGGCCCATGGCCTCGGAACACAGAGTGGCTGCTTGGTGGCACATGACAGTGGCTGGCACAGCATGACAGGAGGCCTTCCCTGTGGATTCATTATTTTCCCATCAGGGGGTCCCATTGTGTGCCTCCTCCGAACATCTGTTATTGAATAGGCCACAGGTATATCACATCCAGCTGTTTATGAGTCCATTTTCTCCACTATTGGGTAAACAACATGAAGACAAGAATATGTTTTATTTCTATGTGTACCCCCCAAACCTGACATACAGGTACTCAATAAATTTCTACTGAACTCAGTTGTGCAATTCAGGCCCAGACTTTCACTTCTGGAGCCCTCCCAGGCGCCTTCTTCCTTCAAAGACCAACTTTTGCATGTGCTCACCCTCTGCCGGTTAAGACCAGCCCCCCCGGGGCATCAGCACTTCCTTTTCCCCACTTCCACTCTACATCCATTGCCCTTCTTGGTAAAATATAAGAACCTCCATGCTCCTTGTGGCCTTCATAGCACATTACAGCTGACACACTCAGGAGGCAGTTATTTCTCTGCCAGTAATGAGGGTAGATTACCAGTCAGTGGGCAGCGGTGCTTTTGGGGATGGCGGTAGAGGCCAAGCAACTGAGCTTCACGCACGGGTGTGCAATTGGTGAAAAACGGTAAGCGTTTCCTCTCGGTTATACTTTTTAAGTTGAAATATAACTCCTTGTTAAAGCAGACAAGCTGCAGAGCCTAAGCAGCATTAATCATGTCCACATTTTAAAACCTGATACATAATTTAAGATCAAGAGGCAAAGAAAGCTAAGCACTTAAGTACAATTTGGTATCTTTGCATTAAACCTTTGGCTCATCCATCAGCGACTCATCTAACCCTATTCTTCTACCCTGGCTGCAGTGGACTCCCTCCTTCAAATCTCCCTGAACTTCATGCTTAGAAATGAAGCCTTGACCTACTGTCTGCTGGGTACACCCTCTGCGGGTTCCAATTCTCCTCCAGTTCCCAGCTCCTTTTCTACTACGGGTTGGAGGGACTGTTGAACCAGAGCCCATGGAGAGGAGATACCAACACACATGCTCAGAAGCCCTGGGAGACCAGCCTACTCTCCACTCAACCTCGTCGTCATTCTCAGCATAGGACTCATGAGAAATCACATGGCACGATACGGCCCAATCAAGCAGTCCCCAAAACTGCTTTGGCCTTGGGTCACCTGCCTCTTCTGTAATCCCTGTTCCATGATTTCATTCATTCCTTCATGTGAGTGACTCACTCACCTTCGCTCCTACGAAGTTCAGACCAAAATCTTGAACTCAGTCACAAGCTTGTGATTAGCCACCTGCAAAGAGAACTGGGGCTGAGGCAGATGGTGAGCAGGAGTCGCCATCCCCATTACCGTGCCCAATTTGAATGTCCAGCCCTGAACTAATTAAGCAGCTTTTTCCCAAGACTTCCCACCACCAGGCATGAAGCCAGAGTCATATCCCTCTTCTTACCTCTGATATCAAGGCAGCTTCTGAAGTCTGTTGCTTCCTCTTTCCCAAGGCCACTGGCACCTCTTATCCCTTTCTCTGGCTCCTCCTGGCCCTGGCCTTGGACTGTTCGCTGGGGCTGCTACCTCAGCTTCCTACCTGGCCCCTGACCAGCTCCTGCCCACTCCATCCTGTCTGCCCAGCACGTCCTGATTAATTTCACAGAGCCTACTGAGATCACACAATTCTCTCTACTGACCACTGTCCAGTGCTGATTCTGTTATCTGAGCCATGGGGTGCTGGGTAAAACATAGGCAGAAAAGGAAAGGGGTAGTAACTTAGTATACAACTTGGAAAGACAGCAAGTTGGACAGTTGCTCTGTCCAACTAGAGCAAGAGTGTCAAACTCATTTTTCTTGGGGGCTACATCAGCCTTGCGGTTGCCTTCAAAGGGCTGAATGTAATTTTGGGACTGTATAAATGTAACTAATTCTTAACAGCTGGCTAACTGTTAAGAAGTAGTTGCATTTATACAGTATTACTGTTACAATCAGCCCTGTGAGAGCAACCAGGCTGAACATATAGTTAAATAACCTATGACACAGGTGGTCACATACCATCCTCATCCATTGAGGTGGAGGGCTGGATTCTGCTCTTGGGCCTTGTGTTTGCCACCCCTGAGCTAGAACATTGACTGTAACTGGATTAAAGGTATTCATAAGGCTAAGGAAGGAATGTGACCCACAGGGGAACTGGTCACACCCAGAGAATTGAAAGACATTTTTCACAGGTAATTCAGCTTCAGCCCTCCCAGCATTGCCCCTCTCCCCAATACAAACATACATTTCCCACCCTCAGTGGAAGAGATCAGTCCCAGGTAACCAGGGACCCATCAGGGCTCCGGCTCCCTAGCCCCAGGCTCGCTGCATAGCTCAGACCTCCACCTGCCAAAGGCCCCTGATGCGCATTTCTGCCACTTTGGAGTTGCCTAAGGGAGAGGGTGTACCAGCCAGAGGGCCTGGGTTGGCTCCTCTTGGCAGCTCTGTTACCAGGGAAGAAAGACATGGGGTCTTGTCCACCTATGAGTGTCTGGGAGCCTAGAGTGTGTGACTACCCTGGACAGAGGGGTCTGTCCTTCACATGCTAATAAAAACTAATTCATAAGTCTATAGTGCTAGTATTAAGCCCCCATGGTGATGGAGTGCCTGGGTAAGTGTTGCCCTGTGATGACCTGGCTGAATACTCTGCCAGCAGCCCAGGAACCCTCATTAGCACTGAAAACCTGAAATCAAATTAGCATGGGCTTTGGAGTGAACAGACCAGGCCACACCTGTATCTCCGGCTCTGCCCCCACCCTCACCCCTACCCAGCAGCAGTCAACTCCTCCAGATTTCTGCCCTTATACTATGGGGTCTTAGAAACCTGAGAGCTTGGCCATGAAGCTGGGGAACAGGCAGCGGGCAGCAGGCCCTGGGCCAGAGAGGGAGATCCTTCCTGTGAGCAGCTTTCCTGAGCCCTGGGCCCTCTGCAGCCCAGCTCTGAGAAGTAAAAAACCCCACTTGGTCCAGCTTTCAGCCATTGACACTCCTTGAGTGATGCTTTCTTTACCACATGCAATTGCATTCAAAATGTAAAAGTTCAGTTCCTAACTTGTTCCTCGCATTCCATCCACACATGATATTTAGACAGAGGACAGGAAAAAGGAGGGGGACAGAGGCATTCTCCAGCTGCCAGTCCTCTCTGCCCCAGCCTCTTGTCCACTGTCTAGGGCTGGTCTTGACTGGAACTCACACGTGAAGAAGGCAGGAGGCCACTGCTCACCCTCCACTCAGGTGTGGGACCGCCCTACACCTTCTGCCTTAGCTCACAGGGACCCTACTCCTTTCCCATTAACTACCTCAGGGTCCTTATTTTTAACAGGTCCCAGTGAGAAGTCTCCTCCCTGTCTCCTCCAGGGAACTTTATTTCTTACCTTATGCTTCCTCTATGCCTGTTGTGTTAGAACATGTGCAACTGCCAATATTCAACCATCGTGACCTATAAAATGGTAATTGCATATGGTTCAATCCAATTTAAGCATTTATAAACATAGAGTCTAATTTCTCCCTTCTCTATTCAAAAGGTAACATAGTAAACACTCTGTTTTGCCTCTTGCTTGTTTGACTTAATATATCTTGACAATCTTTCCAACTCAGGTGATTGAGAGATTCCCGTCCTTTTTTTTTTTTTTTTTAATAGCTGTGGAGTATTCTTCCACTGTGGGAATGTTAAATTAGATATGCACCCAAGCCCAAATGATGGACATCTGGATTGTCTCCAATCTTTTACCAATATAAACAATAGAGCAAAGAATTATCTTGAATATTATTTTGCACAAATATATCTGTGAAATAAACTCCTACAAGTGGAATGTCAGGGTCACTGGGTATATGCATTTATAAGTTTGACAGGTATTGCCAAAAGGCCCTCATTAAGAATGTGCTAATTTATACTCCCACTAGGAATGTATACGAGTTCCTGGATCAGTGATTCTTAACATTTCCCTTTAGGTCATTGTTTTCCAAGGTGCGGGCTATGGCTCATTACTAGGCCATGAAATCAGCTCCATGAATAGCAATCAGTATTTTTTAATGAACTAGAATAGGGTAGTTTATAATAGAATCAAGAAAAATACAATAGAAAACATCACATTGATTTGCATGTGGAAAGGGTAAGTATTGTTTAGGGAACTCTGGTTTCAGATATATATATATATATGAGATATATATAGATATATATATAGATACATATATAGATATACCCAGAAAACACACACATGCAGATGTGTGAGACAAGGTCAAGATATATATATATTTTTTTAATTAAAAGAGGCAGAGAGGGAGACAGACATCAATGTATGGTTGCCTTTCAACTGCCTCCAGCTATGGACCTGGCTGGAGTCCTGGCTTGCAACCTGGTTATATGCCCTGGCTGGGAATCGAACCAGTGACCTTTGGGTTCACAGGCCGGTGCCTATCCACTGCGCCACCAGCCAGGGTTAAGATATATATATTTTTTTACTATAGGTCATGGTCAAAATTTTTTGAAAGCCAGTCTTAGGTCTGAAACCTTGTCAAGAATCTGATGAAAACTAGAAACTTCCCCAAAGAGACACTGACACACAGAGCAGCTCGGTTTTCTGACTCCTGGAGGCCCATGCGAGCACCTCAGGTGAGCAGCCTGCCCGGGCAAAGGCTGTGAGCAGGGGAGGATAGGCCTGCAGGTTGTCTTCCTTCCCCCTCTGGCCAGCCCGGCTGGCAGGGAGTGGGCACTCCAAAAGCATCTGCTGTGCCGAAGGAATGCACAAACCAGTTTCCTCCCGACACATCACCTCCGCGTGCCCTCTACTGCTCCCTCTTTTCCTCAGCCATCGTGACACTATCCCCCACCTGCTGCTTTGCTTCTTGTGAAAACCAAACAGAAAGTGCAGGAAAAGGTTTCAGAGAGATAAAATAATTATTTTCTCTCCTTGGAGTTACTGATTTCTTTTTGATTCTGAGCCTGGGGCTTCACAGAGAAATAATGTAAAGCTGATGAAGACAAAGAGGGGTAGGGAAGAGGGAGGGAGGGAGGGAAAATTAGAATGAGAGGGACAGGGGCGCCAGCCTGGGCCCGAGACAAGGTTTAGAAAAGGCTAAGGAAGGAAGAGGGGTGGCAGGCACATTCCAAGACAGCAGCCTGTGGGGTCCAAGCAAACAGAGAAAAGGTGAGCTCAAACAAGGAAACACCAGCCTGGCTTCTGAAAGTAAAGAATCCTTCCAAGCAGCTGGCAGTGGGGACCAGGTCTCTGGGAGCCCCCTCCTGTTGTCAGGGTTCTGAACCCACAAAAACCAGGAGATTAAAAGAAAGAAGATGAACTTCACACAAAAGCAACTAAATGCAGGGGACTCAAAAGAGGGGCAGGTGGAAGTGAATGAACACTAAAAGGCCAGATTTGGGCTTCCGGGTTGCAGCCATCACCTTCGCTGTCCTTGAGCAAAACAAAGGACAGAAGGTGCACGCACTTTCCTGATAGCAGTTTTCTGGGGAGATCGCCTTCCTCCTGACACCAGCGAAGACTCTGTGACTTCCCACAACACTGTCCCCAAGCCCTGCTTCCCCACCACCTGTCTCCTGAATGAAACCAATGGGGCTGGGAAATAGAATGCAGTCACATGCCCACTTTTCTTATCTGCTGTCATTCCCTGGGGTCTGGGGTGGGAACACAGGCTGGGGTGTAGGACAATATCACTCAGGACACCAGTCTGGCCACTCTTTCTTTCCTGGTCTCTGCTTTAAATGTGATGCAAGTTAAGCAGCTACAATGTTAGACAAACAAAAAAGGAGCAATGCTTTTCTGGGAAGGCCATACCAAGTTCTTCTGTATCCAGGCTCTGAGGTGAAAGAGCAAATCCAAAATGTAGTTTCTTTCCCAAGGCTGGCTCCAGGAGCCTGGAATAAGAGCTACTATTCCCCAGAACCAAGTCTAGTAAAAGACTGCTAAGTCTTTAAAAACCCAACACCAACATTGATTCTCCTTTAACCTAATTCCTTCCTTCTTTTGTTCCTGGTAGAGCCTCCTGTCACTTGAAAGCATTGGGTTTAAAAGATGAGCACACATGAGGTTATTGATTTTCTCCTAAGAACTGGCTTGCTCTTGAAGTGAGTTCATGTCAGGTAGGTGGGGGTCTGGGTTGCGGCCCGGTGGCCCCTGCTTCTGCAGGTGGGGGGCACTGGACAGAGACCGGAGGGCCTCTTTTATACACTGACACTTCATTCTTGTCAAACAGGAGCTCTTCCTTAGAAGAGTGAAATATAATAAAGCTCTTAATGTTTAAGAGGTGATAAGTAATTATAAAAATTAGTGGATGACACAAAGATAAGTAAAGGTCAATTGTTACCCTTAAAAAACATGCACTTTACTACATGGGAAAGATGTAACTGGATACTATTTATTAACTTACATACCTTGACTTTTCCAAAGGAACTGAGATGAATGTGTGCATAGCAATTGCAATAAGATGAGGCTGATGAGGGCCAACAGATAGACATAAAGAAGCAGCAAAAAGACACATCTAACTGGGCTATATATAGGAAGGGGGTGACCAGGGACAGCTTTAGAAAAACATCTTACTACTTCCAGAAATTCACCAGTTAGCTGGACACTGGAGTGGCTGAACAGAGAGCCTTTATACACATAGGCATGGTGGAAGATAAGGGAAGACAGGTAAGAGGGCCCAGGTGACATGAGGCCATGAATATCAGGTCAGCCAGGTCAGAGGAAGTCTAGGACCTATCCCAGCTGTTGTCCAGGGACCCCTGGAACAAAGCCACACATATAAGGAGAGCCCCAAGTTCTAGCCTAAGGGCAAGGAAAAGAGCACTCACAAACACACCTGTGGCTTTGAAGCATGGTGACTGTCAGGTGTGGTGTGTGTGAAGCCTCATGTGCGACCCACAGCCCTTCCTACACTGAGCCCCACAAGGAGAGCCCTCTGCCTGTTCTATCTGCAGCAAGCACCTGCCATGAGCCCCTTTGTCTCCAGGAGGAGGAGCAAGAGGGTCACCAACTCTGCCAAGGAGCTGAAGGACCCAGTAAGAGGGATGTCAGGTTCCCAGCGCCCAAAGCCAGCCTTCAGATTCTTGATCTTCGAATGCCAGAAGTCACAGTAGCAAGTCTAGCCGGTCCCCCACCTACCCAGTGACTAAGGCTGGTGCTTCCAGGCTACTGGGCCTTATTAGCTAATACATGTTGGGCACACTTTCATTAGTGCTCTATTTTAATTGGTAAGATGTTTCCATTGGTGTTTCAATTTAATACAGGCTTTATTCTAATTGGGTATCGTTTTTATTTATTTATTTTTTTGACCTCACAAAGTTCAAAGAAAAGAACGAATAATAGCTTATCCAGAAAAATAAATCCATAAACAAACAAGCTAGTATCCCTGGAGGAAGAACTCCAGGGAAGTATCCTGGAGGAAGACAGGTTTAAGTGCATTTCTGAGCTGTACAGAGACAGACCAAGCACATCCATGGAGTACACATTTCTAACCTCTTTGGGCCCAACACAGACTTGCTTCTTTTCCCTCCCTGCTGCCCTCCAGCTCCAAATCTGCACCAACTACTCCTTCCTCAGAGAGCCAGGTGCTTCTCCCAGGAATCAGTCCAGGGCTGGACACCCAGATGGTTTTGTCCATGGACCCCACCAGCCATTCAACAGCTATAAAAATGTTTAAAAGTAAGCCACTCTTCAGAGTTTACCAAAAGAAGGAACTTGTACCCTTTGCAACAACATGGATGGAACTGGAGAATATTATGCTTAGTGAAATAAGCCAGTCAGTGAAGGACAGGTATCATATGTTCTCACCCATTACGGGACAATAATGAGCAAAACTAACAACAAGCAAAACAGAACCAAGTGTATGAATACAAGGAATAGGCCTGCAGTGGTCAGGAGGAAAG